>JAJLZW010000019.1:0-142884 GCA_030572435.1 Candida labiduridarum
TACATTTCCATTATGGCGGTTAAATTGGTTGTCCACTAATAACCCAGAGCCTTTAGGGATATCTATAGAAGAGTTGCCCAAAGAAGGTTAACGTCGCCTTGAACTACTTTGAATACAATCCACAATTCAAAGGCGGTTGTTGATTTGCCGTGACATTGCAACAGGAAAGTGACTCGTGACCAGTTGCTTGGGTTCAATTGGGGAAGCTGCTCATTCTTTGGCTGACATGATGCTATGTACGTACTAAATAGGTATATAGATACTAAATAGGTATGAAATAGTTATATAGATAGTACATAGTCGGTCCCTTGCGGACCAAACTGGGGGGCAATGTTCCCTCAGTCGCATCTCTCACCAGACCGGGTCCCCCAGACCCCTAAATACTTGGGGGAACAGTCGCCCCTAATGAGCCCACTCCGACGCGCCGAATTTGGTGCGATTTCGGGAGACCACCAAGGGACGGGGAACCCCGGCACGCTGAAAAAGCGTGATTTCCGGGGAAACCCCGAGGGACGGGGAACCCCGTCACGCCCAAATTTGGCGTGATTTGGGGTAAAAACCAAGGGACGGGGAACCCCGGCACGCTGAAATCACGTGCCCGGGGCCCAAGAATGTAGAAAAAACCGAATAAGGGCGAACTGCTGACCGTTTGTTTTCTAATTTTTCTCTAAATCAAGTACCAAATCACGTGAAAATGCAACTAAAAGTTCTAGAATTGCGGCTGCTCAGTAATCCTGCATATAATGGCAAAGGAACAGAAAAAAAAATTTATAGGTGTGTTAAGAATTTGGAAGGACGTCGAAATGTACATGCTGTCTTCTGATAAACACATATGTTTAATCGGATTCACTCCAACAGAATGTAAACTCATAGCGAGATAACCCATTGTTTAACCGAGTAAACCCAGTACACAACAATAATTACTACAAGTCGCGTCGATTTCACCATTATATGACATAATATTTTATTTACTGATGAACTTGTTCCCATTCCAGTGGTGCTTTGCCAAATAGTATTCAATATGATGGTCCTGTTCAAGAATATTTTTATGTACGATGCTCCTGGTATTTCTCATACCCAATATTTTACCACTATTATCATCACTGCTTTTCTTGGTTCCATGGTTAGTTTGACTAGTGTTGCAAATATCACCACCGATACTACTTGTTTCTAAAATACAATCTACTTCCATGTTTTGCAGCTTTGTTCTGTCGTGCTTAACCGAGTTATCTACCATCGAATCATCATCCTTAGTTCCATCCCACTGATAGTTCTTCGTGGGTGTGTTGTTTCGAATGTCGGTTCATCTATTATTTACAACTTCAAATGTTGTTCAATTGCCACTGCGAACATAGAGTATGAATTAAGATGCATTTCACTTCCGCTACAGAAAGGTCCATTCTAGTGGTTCCATGCAGCTTTTCATTGCGTGTGCGTGTGTGTGTGGTGGAGAACATCCTGGATCAATCAACCATATCCGTTGTTATGAGAGAACATTTGGAGCAAATATGACAATCTCATTTCAATTCGAGTCTTGCACTTGTTTTTGATTCAAAGAAACAAGGCTTGTTCATCCCAATAGAAGGATTCAGCAGTCAATGCTTGCGAAGAAACGTCATCATTACCATTTTTCTTCACATTACTAATTATGATCGAGTGAAATTGGATATATTCTCTATTTTTTGGGTCCAAATGTGGTATATATTGGAATCTATTGACATATGGTCAAGTCATGTTGATTTGGAAATCCCGAATATCGAGATTCAAACTTAAAAAAAGTCTAGATCTAAGTGAAAATTGGAAACAGAGAAGACAATAGATAACGGTCAGAAGAAACAAAAATTGATTACTCTTCAAAAAAAAAAAAATTAATCTGTTGAGAATATAGCAAATTGTGGATACATATTAAGTAATGAGCTTTACACTGTTATAGATCTTCTTTTTGGTTGTGGTTTCGACTCACGTGCAGTTTGCATAATTATAAATTGATTTTTGAGATCACAAACTGTATATTTCTTGTCTACCGTCCGTGAATAACCGAAGTTTTATACAAATATCTCTCTCAAGTCAATACAAAAAATCAAAAGGTTGAGTGAGAATCCACGTGGCTTTATGAATGAACACATCTCGTATAATATATTGTTTTTTTTTTTGCAATATGAAAACCAGAATGAAAAATAACGGCATGTGGTACAATTACATATTAATAGTAGCTGTTGGTTGCATTTATGATTGCAATTTAATTTTTGTCGCACACCTGACTCAATGCAACCTCTTTTTGTCCATTGTTTCAGAATAGAAGAAAGGAACTGTGGCACGCCGCTAAAAAAGCAACCGTCAAAAAGCCGTTAGAAACAGCCACGGCAATATCACATATGTATATAACACATAACTTTAGTTATATTGCTTGGCAGGATTTAATTGGAAGTAAATTCCGTAGATTTGAAAGCGGGAAGGGACGTGGAGAGAAGTTGGATTAATTCGAAGGGGACGAGAAATACGCAAAAACTACACGAAAATTCATATCCAATTTTAGAGAGTTATTTTTTTGCTACTTTTCTTGGAATTGGGGAAGAATTGATTACCGTAAATAATCAACAGAACTACGGTAAAGAAGATCGATATCTCTGTTTTTCTCTACGCATTGCTGTATATAGGTGATTTGAAGTTGGCAGTGATTTGATCGTAGAATGAATGAAAAGGAAGTTGCAAAAAAAAAAAAAAATTCCATCATCTGTAAACAGACCCAAAAATCCAAGATTCCCAAATAATAAACACCATTTAATTAAATTTTAGACCCAGCCGCCTATTAAAATAACCTTAATATGCCACAGTTTTTCTTCCAGGTTATTTTAAGCAATATTGCAGTATTGACTTATCTGCAAATATATCGCCTGAAGATCTTCTAAATTTTGCAGTCAAGATCATATAGAAATTTTTGTACTATAAATAGGGACACATTTAGCCCATTCTAAAGTTGTGTATAAAACAAAAACCATCAATTAAAACTCTACTTGTTTTTAATACTACAAATAAACATCTCTTCAATCATGGGTGAAGGTGCTAAGGTTATTTTCAAGAGATTGAAATGGGGAATTTTCCCAACTAGAAGAATCGTCGATGAAGATGAAAATGGAAACTTCATTGATCCTACTACTACTACAACTGCTTCCCCTTCTATTCAAGATGAAAAATTTTCAGAGTTGGAAAAAAACGTATCTCCAATTGATTCAGAATCATCGACTTTGAAAAAAGTCAATGTCAAAGAAACCCAAGCTGAAATTGTCGTTGAACAAAATTATGAATTCCGTGATGAGAAGAATCGTCCTTGGTGGAAATTCTTTGATGAATATGAATACAGAGTCACTACCAACACCAAGAATCAAAGATCATGGTATAAATGGTTTGCCGATCTGGATACCCCTGAAGAAAAACGTCTTATTTTGAAAATTGATTTGTTATTAACGGTATTTTCCTTATTATCATATCTTGTCAAATATCTTTCCCAAGCTAATTTAATCAATGCCTATATTGGAGGAATGAGAGAAGACATTCATATGGTAGGTAATGATTTAGTCGATACCCAAATAATGTTTTCCATTGGTAATATTATTTTCCAAATCCCATTTATGTATATCTTATACGCTTGGCCAATGAATTATGTTTTACCTACTTTGGAATTAGGATGGGCTATATTGACATGTTGTGCTGCCGTAGTTACCAATGTTCGTTCATTACAAGTGATTAGATTCTTGATTGGATCCCTTGAAGCTCCTTCATATATCGCATTCCATGCATTATTTGCATCATGGTACAAAAGTAGTACTGGAGAAATTTCTAGACGTGCTGGGTTTTATTATCTTGGTCAATATTTGGGTACGTTATGTTCCGGATTGATTTCTGGCGGGATAGCAAGAGGATTAGGTGGTGTTGCAGGATATGCTGCATGGCAATGGATTTTCATTATCGATGGGATAATTTGTTTGGTGGTGGGGATATTGGGATTTTACATGATTCCTGGTACTCCACAAGATTGTTATAGTATTTTCTTGACGGATGATGATATTAGAGTAGCCAGGAAAAGAATGATTTCTGATCAAAAGAGTTTCAAATCCAGAGGAAATCCAACTAAAGAGTTTTTCAATTTGGAAATCTGGAAAAAGATCTTCACATCATGGCATTTTTACGTATTATCAATGTGGAATATTTTCTGTTGGAACAATTCTAATGGTGGGTCTGGTGCTTATGCATTATGGTTACAATCTTTGACTAATTCTGATGGTTCATTAAGATTTACGGGGGGTAAATTACAAGATCTCACTGCATTAACACCGGGGTTAGGTTTGATCTGGTTAATAATTGTATGTTCCATGGCCGACTTCTTGAAATCCAAATGGGGTGCCATTTTATTCTCCCAAGTATTCAATGTACTTGGAAATATTTTATTGGCCGTCTGGAATATTCCTGAGGGGGCAAAATGGTTTGCGTTTTGCCTCCAATATTTTGGATGGGCAATGGCCCCCGTGTTGTATTCTTGGCAAGGTGATATATGTCGTAAAGATATCCGTGAGAGAAACGTGGTGTTGGTTTCCATGAATATTGTCGCTGCTCAATCCACTGCTTGGATTTCGAAGCTTGTCTGGAAAACTGTTGAAGCCCCCAGATTTTTGAAAGGTTTCACATTTACTGCATGTAGTGGGTTTACGTTGTGCTTATGGACGATGCTTGTGTTGTACCTTTATAAACGTGAAGAAAGAACTAATGCAAAGGATAATGGTATCATTATCTATGATTCTTCAAAGCAAGATTTGGAAGATGTTCAAAGAAATTTGAATAATCACGGTGCTGGTGAAGAGAAACAAGCTGAAAAATAGATCTTAATAGGCGTATATTTAAATAACAACGAGCATCCTTCCACTGAACACTTTCTTCTTTCTTTCTATTCTCGTTATTCGTCTACAGTGCAGTCATCACGATGACGAAAATACCGCTTGAGAAAAAGAGGTCGCACGCGAACCGTTTTGTAAACACCGCGTTCCAAAACAGGAAAAAGACAAAGCAAAAGCAAAAAACAACAATACTTCTCAAAGATAAAACATTCCGTCTCTAACTTCTTTGTATCCACATTGCACAAACCAAACCACGATGTTACCTCTTCTGTCGTCACCAGGATATGCTCTTAAAAGTGAATCAAAATTCTCATTATTAGTTAATGATAAATCAAAAAACGTAAAAAGAAAACCATTAAATACGGTTCCAATAAATACTATGAAACTAGCCACTTCCAGTTCATCTGCATCAACAAGAACCACGACAACAACCACAGAGTTCAAGATATCGAAGCCGAAAAATGTCAGAGTAAAATCAAGAGCCAATACTTTCACTACTCCAACTCCAACTACAGGTAAGGTTCATCTACATAATAATACTACATTCAATACCACGTTGATAACCCCAACCAAGATATATTCAAGTCAATCATCCACATTGCTATCATCATCTCCATTTATAAGTTCACCCGATCAAACGAATAACTTTGATGGATCTCAATCATCTGGTGTTTCAAAACAACAACAACAACAACAACAACTACCACAACCAACACAGCAGCAGCACCCTGCGTTGGAAGATTTCGAGTTTGGAAAAGTTTTGGGTAAGGGTAAATTAGGACGAGTTTATTGTGTAAAACACAAAGTTCTGGGGTTGATTTTTGCTCTTAAAGTAATGTCAAAAGAAGATTTAACTTCATTGCAATTAGAGAAGAATTTTAAGCGAGAAGTAGAAATCCAATCGGAACTATATCATAAAAACATCACCCGATTATATTCTTGGTTTCATGATGAGAAAAACATCTATCTAATTCTTGAATTCAGTTTGGAAGGGGAATTGTATCACACTTTGAAGAAATTGCGAAGATTTGATAATCCAACCGCTAGTTATTACATATTCCAAGTTACACAAGCATTGATATATTTACATCTGAAGAAAATCATTCATCGGGATTTAAAACCAGAGAATATTATGTTATCCCTAGATAATTGCTTGAAGTTGAGTGATTTTGGTTGGTCAGCCTATGCGAAGAATAAAAGAAGATTAACACTCTGTGGTACGTTGGATTATTTAGCTCCAGAAATGATCGAAAGTAAAGAACATGATTTTGGTGTTGATATTTGGGCATTAGGAATATTATGTTATGAGTTTCTTGTGGGGAAACCTCCCTTTGAAGCCATAAATCGTGACGCCACTTATGAGAAAATAGCTCATGTGGATATCAAATATCCTAGTTATTTAGATCCGAATGCTGTGGATTTGATTTCACGATTAGTGGTTAGAGATCCTACTAAAAGAATATCACTAAAAGAAGTTTTGCATCATAAATGGATTGTGAATAATAAACCTAAATGGGCACGACACAATCACAATCATACCTACAAATAGCTGTCATTATCAGACGTATACATATACATATATATATATAGATACATCTATTTAAATTAAAATAATAAAACTAATTGGAAATGAAAATAATATAAATACCAATGAAAAAAGAAAGTAATCAACCCAAGTATTATTGCATCTCTGTGTTTTTCTCCACAGCACTGGAAACTTGTGCAGATGCCTGTTGTTGTTGTTGTTGTTGTTGTTGTTGCTGTTGAGCTTGCTGAGCCTGTTGTCTTTGCCTCATTAACAACAATTGCTGTTGCTGTTGTTGGTGCTGTTGATATTTCAACAACTGTTGTTGGAAAGCTTGTTGCTGCATAGTATTGTGTTGTGCAGTCATAACAATTGGTTTTGATGGCGCTCTAACTTGATACATTTCTCCAGATATGGCACTGAACGTTTGTGTAGGTGAATTCGCATCCGATGGTTTGGCATCAATGTTAATCAATGCACATCTACCTTGTAACCCTCCTATAGAACCAGAGATAGCTTGATTTGCTAAAGTTTGATCACCACCACCTTGAGAAGTTCCATTTTGATTTTGCTGATTTTGCTGATTATGATGTGCTGATATAATCAACGCATTGGCATAAAATTCTCTGGCTCGAAGAAAACGGTGTCGGTATCTAACCGGCATTATTACTTTTCTTTCCAACGGAATAGTACTATTCTTAGAAACTCCCGCCAAAACGTATTCAGTTTCTTCATCAGGGTGTAATATTTTAGCCGCATTTGAAGCAGCATCTTGTTGTTCGTGAAATGCGGCATTTTCTCGACGTTGCATCATCATGGCATGATTTTTCGCAATACTTGCTTGATTTCTCTTATGATACTGCTGCAATAATACATCATATGGTGCACTTCTACCAGGGACGGCACGTTTGGCACCCATAGAATGTGTTTTACAAGTCAACGAACGTGCACAAAGACCACCAGATGGCAATGCCACCCCACATTGCTTCTCAACATCAACCGGACCTTTAGGTTTGGCAGCAGGTTTGGGTTTCGGAGTTGGTTCTTGTTTAGCAACAGGCGCTTTCTTCTTCTTTGGTGGCTTTTCACCACTTGACGCAGCAGCTGCTGCAGCGGCTGCAGCCGCAGCTTCTTTTTCCTTTTGAGCTTGTGATTTCTTGTACTTCTTCTTAGGTTTAACCGTTGGCTGAGCGGCATCCGAACTGCTTGAATTGTTTGTCGTATTACCAGTGGTGGTATTGTTAGAATCATTGTTGTTGTTGGTGGTGGCATTGTTATTGTTGTTCGGAGCCGGAGTACTATTTCTTGAACTATCAACGGAAGACCCGTCAATGTCGACTAATGCACCATTTCTTCCTCTCTTCTTCTTCAGTTGATTATTATTCGAAGTCGTGGCATTCTCCTGTTGTTCTTGTTGTCTCTTCTGTTTCATCTCAACACACTTGTTATAATGTTGTTCCAAACTTTTCAAACCAATGGGACGTTGACAAGAATTACAGATCTTGTAGGCAATGTTTTGTGATAAATAGGACCTATCTGGAAACGAATTTGCTATGAATTTGTTTAATATTGGGTTGGCACTAGCAATGGATTCTTGAATATCGACACTTTTATCTAAAAAATTACCAAATTCTTTCCAGATTATATTCCTTTTAGATTCCAGACCGTCCGATAATGATTGTACTTGAGTTAAGGTAATCACTTGGTCAGCTTTTGTTGACATTATCTGGAAAACGAATAGACTTTAAGTTTCTTAAAGGGAAAATGGAAGGGGATTCAAAAATAGTTCAAAATCAATGTGACTACTTGAACTTCTTTTTGAATTTATATATCCAACTTGAATTGATAAAAAAAATAAATAAAAAATTAACAATGGTAACAAATACGGCCTGACGTGAAAAGGATGGATGATGGATTGATGGAACGTAAAGAACAAGATTATGTTAATGATATTGTGTTATTTTAATAAGACTCGACTTCCGGGAGTTGTTATCTTGATATAATTTGATTGATTACTCGTAAAGTAGATGAGCTACCACTATGGCTACTGTCGTGTCACTGAACGTTTCGATTTCGCTCCCTTTTTTTTTTGTTGATTTCTCGTTCAAAGTTAAGTATGTACACTTTTTTTTGTCCTATTCTCCGTTTGCTGTCTGCTAGTATCTTGTAGCAGTATCTTACTTGATCATTCCATTTACAGCCAATGTTAAGAAGAGACGCCACTACTATAAAGTTGTCACCGGAGGACATATTGGAATACGACGAGTCATTAGAACAGCAGAAACAAAGGCAACAGCAAACCGTCGAACAACAGCACCAGCAACAACAACTGCATGATCACCGTAACCCATCTGACTACACTCCACATAATATTCTCCAAGAACAAATCAACAACAGTAGTCATGAAATCATGCCAGATTTTAAGGAAGAATCGAGCTCTATTCTGCAAAGAAGTCGGATTAACCAACAACCTTCGAGAGATGAAAGGATTGGAATACTGAGAAATTAGAAATGAAGGAGGTGGAATAATGAGACAGAACAGAGGTGCCATGATATATATGTAATTTCATTTTCGATGGGATCGGTCCTTTTTGCATTTTCAAAGTTTATTTCATGCTTGTTTGTTGTCAAGAATGGTGTTTCATTCCAAGTTTCCATAGATTAATGATTCACGTGATACGTATGGTTATTTATAGAATATGCATGCTTAAAGTGTTACTTTAGATTTTTTACCATCCACTTGTAGTCTTTATTTGATCGCATAGATCAACTAAGATCTTAGCCAGTGGCTGACATTCATGCTGGCGATAACTGGTTGATATTTACTCTCGTAATCCAAATCGGGGCAACATGCACGACTCAGCATGTCTCCAAAAGAAAATAAATTTTTCAAATCTTTACTCATCTTAGTCAAACTACCGTTTTCAAGACATCATATAACAATCTCAAAATGGGTTTCGGAGACGTTTTATTAGTAGCTTGTGCCGTTATATATCTTATATCAGGAGGTAGATTGACCATCGTCTTACTTGGAGTAGCTTTATCTGTCATCTACAAGTTTGAAAAATCATCTCACGAAGTTGCATCATCTCCCGAAATCAAAAAAACAACCAACAAAGAAGTAACTGCCAAAGAATCACCAATATATGCAGTTGACTTTACATCGACCTCATTCACACCAACTACCACCACTGTTATTCCTAAACAACAAATACGTTCAAGAGCGAAAAGATCACCAAAGGTTATCCGCGCCAGTAAACCAGTTATGGCAGTACAGGGCGAATCACAACAATCAGTGTTAACCAAGTCAACTATTGCATTAGCCAAATCCCAGATTTACATTTTCTACACAACTTTGACTGGCTCTTCACAAAGGATTGCCAAATCATTGTATGAAAAATTGGAAAGTTTGGAATTGGAAAAAACCCCCAAATTGTTGAGTCTTGATGATGATGTTGATGATTTAGAAGAATATTTTCTTAAGGTCCCTGAAGATAATGCCATATATTTGTTAGTTTTACCATCATACGAGACCGATTCACCAATCGACTACTTTTTGGAACATTTAATCGATACTTTCCAAGATTTTCGTGTGGATAAATACCCATTACGTAGGATCAACGGTTTCAGTGTTTTGGGATTGGGCGATTCCGAATCATGGGGTGGAGAAAAATTCTGCTATCAATCCAAGTTAGCAGACAAATGGTTAGGTAAATTAGGTGCAAGAAGATTGTATCCATTAGGTCAAGTTTGTATGAAATATGAAGGAGAACCAAAGGCACAGGAATGGATTCAAAATTTCGCAACCTTGTTGAATAGCGATGAACCATTCTATGTTGATGAGCATGATGAAATTGATGATAGTGACGCAGAAGAAGAAGAAGGAAGTGATGATGCTGACACTTTGGTTGACGTCGAAGATATGGGAGATATAATTCGTAAATCTGGTAAGAAAGCCACTACCGAAACCAAGGAAATGGTGGCTAAAGATTCACCTACATTTAAATCACTCACGAAACAAGGATACACAGTTGTTGGTTCACATTCAGGAGTAAAGATTTGTAGATGGACCAAGAGTGCGCTTAGAGGAAGAGGCTCATGTTATAAATTTGCATTCTATGGTATCCGATCACACTTGTGTATGGAAACCACCCCATCTTTAGCTTGTGCTAACAAGTGTGTCTTTTGTTGGAGACATGGTACTAATCCAGTTGCTAAGCTGAATTGGAGATGGGAAGTTGACCCACCTAAAAAAATTATGGCTGGAGCTTTGGAAGGTCATTACCAAAAAATCAAACAAATGAGAGGTGTTCCCGGCATACAAATGGATAGATTCGAAGAAGCATTCCAAGTTCGTCATTGTGCGTTGTCATTAGTCGGTGAACCAATTTTCTACCCCCACATCAATGAATTTGTAGGCATGTTACATGAGCAACACATCTCATCATTTTTGGTTTGTAATGCTCAACATCCAGATGCATTGGCTAAATTAGCTAGGGTTACACAATTGTACGTCAGTATTGATGCTCCAACAAAGAAAGATTTGAAAAAAGTAGATCGTCCGTTAAACAGTGATTTCTGGGAAAGATTGATGTCATGCTTGGATATTTTGAGAACTACCCAGTCCCATCAACGTACTGTTTTCAGATTAACTTTAGTAAAAGGCTTTAATATGGAAGATATTGAAAGTTATGCGGATATGGTGGAAAGAGCAAGACCTTCACAGATTGAAATCAAGGGAGCTACATTTTGTGGATCATCCAACGGTAATGGTAATCCATTAACTATGCAAAATATTCCATTCTACGAAGAATGTAAAACATTTGTGGAAAGTTTGGCCAAAGAATTACAAAATAGAGGATTGGAATACGATATCGCTGCTGAACATGCTCATTCATGTTGTATATTGGTAGCTGATAAGAAATTCATGATTAATGGTAAATGGCATACCCACATTGATTATCCAAAATTCTTCCAATTACTTGAAAGTGGAGAAGATTTTGTTGATTTGGATTATGTCAAAGAAACACCTGAATGGGCAGTTTGGGGTTCAGAAGGAGCTGGTTTCAATCCAGAAGATACGAAGTATGATAGAAAAGCTGAAAAAATGAAAAAGAAAATAGCGAGGGATCAACAAGCAAAGAAAGTTTTGGAACTACAAGAAAGTATATAGGTCATTAATACCGTAGTTTTTGTTATTTATTTATTGTATTGTATTGTAATGTAATTTATAAAATGAGTGGGAAATATATTATTAATGTTTGCATTTTGTTTCTCGGCATGAAAGTACAACAGAATAATGTACAATCAACAGAAATTCATCTTAAAATCCAAATTCACCTAATTCTTCTTCTAAATTCTGTATCGTTTCTTCTAGTTCGGTTCTGTTTGTAATTAACGTGTCTAACTCATTAAACCTTCTCTGTTTCGTATAATCTTTAATTAGATTTTCCACTAGGAACTTCTGTTCATTCATAACCATTAGCAGTTCCCTCATTTCTCGAATCTGTTTCTTGGTGAGTCTAGGTGGCGGTGGTGTTTCTGGGCGTGGTAAACTATCCTTGTATGTATCAGAAATTTGCTTGTATTTCACAAGATTATCTTGAAGGAAAATAGCCATTGCTTGATAGATGTTGCCCACGAGTTTCTCATATGCAGCATATTCTAGTTTGATGATCAATTTTTCATCTTCCTCGTAGTAAAATTGGTTTCGGAACTGGTGAAGTGAGTCTTCCAAATCTTTCAAGTTCTGTACTAATTTGTTCCTTAATTTGAGGGATTCCTTGGTATCATTGACTAATAATTGAAATTGGGGTATTATTCTCTCAATTTGTTGTTTCTGGAGTAGCATGGTATCGTACATCGCAAATTCCCCATTATCCAAATCATAATTTCTCTTCCAATCAAATAGTAGAATGTTTTTGCAATTGGCACAGCATCTAAATCTAATCTGTTCATCCTTGGGCGGTTCCACTTGGTAATTTAGGTGTGGTAATTTTTCCACTAATCTAACTAACGGAACATTAATCGAACACCCTTTGCGTATACCATCAGGGTCATCACAAACCACACTCCCACACAATCGACAATGGTGTCTTCTTGTGAACAAATTGAACTTGACAAAACAAATGGAGCAGTTATTTGAATCGGGGGACCAATTTGCAATTTCATCAATTGACGATTTTTCGCTTAGTTGCTTAGTTAATTTTATAAAATTTCTTTGAATCTTTGTTCTGTATAATTGATCTGCTTCAACCTTGGATTGACGTTTCAATTTGAAATTATTTGTCAAATCAACGCTATTGATCTCTACTGTTTGCCTCTCAAAGTAGCAAGTCTCACAACATCGACACCACGCACCAGAGGAATCATATTGTGGGAGTTTCTCGTCACGTTCTGGGTTTCTTAATCGGACTTTGTAATGGGTATGATCGTTGCAAAACAACTCACCACATTTTCGGCAATTGACTATTCCATTCTTTACACTCAACGTTTTGTCACAAAGCTTGCATCTTGTTGCGGAGGATTGTGGTTTCCAGTGTGATCGTCGTACGGGAGAGCCAGATGTGTTGATCTCAGTATCACCTATGCTAAAACCTTGATCCAGAAATGAAATCCTATTGATCTTTCTTGGCGGTGTTGTGTTCATGGTGCATGGTACTTGGAGTGAATGGAAGCTTGATCTTTCTCGGATTTTTTTTTATCTTTTCGCTTACTTTTCTCTTTTCTCCGTTTAGCAGCTATTGTTATACATCACACATGGAGTTTACAGAATCCCAGTTGAAGGTGATAAACCATGGACATGATCCTAAGACTGTGTTGTCGGTGCAAGCCGGACCAGGAACAGGGAAGACATTTACTTTGGTGCATAGAGTTAAGAAATTGCTTGAAAAGGGCGTGGCTCCAGGGGAGATTGTTGTTTTATCCATGACCACTAGAACAGTGCATTCTTTCAAAAAAGCACTTTCGAACTTGATAGGTGAGCAAGCAGAAGAGATAAAGGTACATACGTTTCATGGATTTGCTAATGTGTTGACAGAAATGAATACTGGGGACTATTTTCCACAAAGAGCATCACAAATTTTGATTAACGATAACAGTTTCCATGGGTACACAGATCTTTTCCTAGGAAGTACGGGATTGAGAAACACGGTATTGGAGAAGGCTATCTTGGAAGCCAAACATGGCGAGGACTTGAGCAAAGTGGCCAGACAATACCATATAGAAAGGGCTCAATTACAAGAAACGGTGAGACGGTTTGAAGAAAATGGTATCTTGCGGTATCTGGATTTTATAACGAATGCCATCGAATTGATCAATGTATCACGAGGAAGAATTATTGAAGGTGTAAAAGTATTAATCATTGACGAATTCCAAGATATGCAACCCGAGTTAGTTAGATTTGTTGAGAAGTTGATACAATATCATGGAAAGCATATCACTTTAGCTGGGGATCGAAACCAATGTATTTATGAGTTCCTTGGGTCATATCCGGAAATCACTGATACGTTTATGAGTAAGTTAGATTGGCAAAAGAATCAAATTGTGTTGAAAGAATCTTTCCGACTCACCCCTGAGAATATGAGATTGGCAAATATCGTGATTCGGGGGTCACAATTGCAGTCTGTCAAAGAAACTTCTGCAGAACCGACGTTTCAACAATTTACATCTCATGATGACGAATATACTTTTATTGCAAAAGAGATTGGCAGATTGATTTTGGAACTGGGCGGGTTGTTAAGGTTTTCAGATTTTGCTATTCTCACAAGGACAAATGATGAAGTTGAAAAAGTAGCGAGTTACTTGGCAACCGAGTATGGTTATGGAGTTAACAAGTATACCCTGTACAACGATTGGTTTAAGTCTAGAGTGCATATATTCTTGGATATTTTGGACATTTTGCGGAAAGGTAAAGGTTCGGATATGGCATTGCTATTTATCCTACGTGTACTTGGAATCACAAAGGGTACCTTGAAACGAGTATATTCCGACTATGAGAAATGGAATATCGATAAGAGTAATCGATTTGAGGATTATTTACGATTACCAGAAAACAAGGCTTCATTTAATACGACTCGTCGCCGAGAAAGTAAATCAATTATCGACAATTTCTTAACCCTTGTGCATGAAGAACGTAAGGATTTTACGGACCCCGTAAGTGTAATGACATCTTTATCAAGAATCATCAGAAAGACAAAGATAATGGATTACTTAAATGAAGTGAAAAAGCAGCGTGACCCGGATAATGCTGTCAGGTTGGCACAAAACATAGAAGGTTTTTACAAGTCGTTAAGCAGTTGTTATGCGCAAGAGCCTTCGCTAGAGTATTTTTTGAGGAATTACCAAGATGAAGAGCCAAGATACGACGATAGCGCAATTAATATATCCACGATTCACAAAGCAAAAGGTTTGGAGTTCCCCGTTGTGTTTGTTACGAGTAGTAAATTTGACTATTTCGGAAATGATCGGAATCGGAGATTGTTGTATGTTGCAATGACAAGGGCCAAGAGTTTGTTGTACTGTAATTTTCCCTCAGAAAATTTCGGTAAAGAAGTTGGGGTGAACCCAGTGGATATGAACTCAACTTGGATTAGGAATACCGCTAGAGATTTGAAAAGATTAGTGCCTACAGCGAATCATTTGGGTATGGGACAACGTATATTAAAAACAGCTATTCGGCTAATTTAGATAATAATGAGAATACATCACCAGATACTTCTTCGTTTTCAGGTTTTTGTTCGTTTCCGGTTTCTTCTTCGTTTCCGGTTTCGTCTTCTTTATTTTCAGGTTCTTCCTTACTTTCAGCTTTCTCCTCTCCTTCGAAAACTTCGATATCTTCTGAAAATGCAACTCGTTTAGATGGAGTAGAGGCGCCAGAAGATGTTTGCGATGCTCGTCTTTTCCTGCTGCCATTGTCACTTTCACAATCCGAATCCTGTTTGTATACTAAAATGTCTTCTTCATCTTGGTCATCTTCTTCAATTTCTTCCACTTCATTTATTTCGTCTCTAATTTTCTTTAGCTTCGTTAGCTTGTCATTTATGACCCCAATCTTTGTATCGTCGGTCTTTGACCCCTCGACCAACAACTTGGAAATGTTATCGAGCTGTGATTTAATTTGCATTCTGATTTTTTTTATTTCCTCTATATTATTTATACAAACCTTGCCCAATTTCTCCAAGGCATTCAATTTGGAGGTGTACACGGAAGGTTCTGGTAAGTTATCAGAATCTTGTGGATTGAGATATGCTTTAGATTGAATGCCAATTTGCGTCAAATTGCCTTGGCTTATATCCGTTAATTCGTGGAGACGAGTAAACAAGTCATTTACAAACTTGAGCTCTGATGATATTTCTAGTTTAGTGGGAGGAGTATAATCAAGAGCCAGCTTAATTGTGGCAATTTCATCGTTGTTAAATATTTTTCGATCTCGCCAAACGCTAATCAATCTATCAATTTTTGGTTTTAATTGTGAATAACTGACTCGCAAAGCATCGGGCAATACCTTTCCAAACTCTGCGATGAATTCTAATTTCCCTTTTCTTTTTGCTTGCTGGACGACGTCATTGCAAAGGTAAAGCAATGCAAGTTTCTTGGATGAAGTGATGCACGGCCCATTAATATATTCCGACCAAATCTTTGTACTTTCTTTATAGTGTTTCTGGTGGAAAAGAACCCATTGAGATATGGAAACAATTGATTCTTGAGTCTCCACTAAGGAATCTAACTTGGCCGTGAATGCTGTAGGAGAATATGACATTGCAGAGCAGATGACAGTGTTCCTATTTCGGATAATTTTTTTTTTTTTTTTTTTTTTGGATTTTAAATTTTCTTGTTCAACGGTTTGACCTGTAGGAGTCTCTACTATGAGTGAGAATGTTGAAACTGGTCGCCAAGGATGCACATTGAACAGAGGCAAATGTTAGATATGAATGAGAAGATTGATACTCGAATTGTTATGTCTGTTGAATAGTTTGGGTAGTGTTTTTTGGTTTTTAATGAAAATTTGCAATTATTTGATGTTAAATTTTAGGGGAGAAAGCTTGAGACGAGTTTTAGGTTCAGCATGTGGATTCGGTTCCCATACGTTACATCGACGGAACTGAAATATTCTAATTTAACGAGGAATATTATCAAGACTGTTTATTCATTTTAGGTTGGTTCAAGGGAGAGAAGAAGATGACAACAAATTTGATTGTCGACTTTAAATAGGGGGCCGGCTGAATCCTCACCCGGAATTTACTTTGGGAAATTGTGTTTTTATAAAAGGAGACAGCTATGTGAAGGCGATGAAGTTAAGTTTGAATTTTTGCTTTGATCATATAATCCATCAGGATTGGTTAACACTGAAGGGGTTGACCATCGAAAGTGATATATCCATTAAAAATGGAGGGTAAGATATTGTTACAATATCGTCCTTGAACTCGACAGGTTTTTACGATGCTTCACCAAGGTATAACAACACTAATTGTGTTCATACATGTGATTATTGATCAAGGTTGAACTATTTAAGGGATAAGGGTCTACGAAATCTTGTGTGACAAAGAGTTTGAAGGGTTATTTTTCCAAATGTGATTTCTTCTAGCAAAGCTAAAAAGTCAAACCTTGTATCTAATTTACAGGGATGGATTTCAAACGCTCGAGTTTTACAATATATTAAAGCAAACTGCCCCCCTAATCTCACCATAAGAATAATTTTGAATGAGTACAACCGGGCGGTCAATGATGATTACTTTTTTTGATCTACCACCTCATGTAATTGAAAAAATTACTATTGATATTAGTCCTAAGCACTTCCCAGAGGAAGCATTACGGGGGATTTTGTCGTATTTCAGTTCTGGGAATTATTGTCGATATCTTTTTAGTTGGGAATGGTCTAATTTGTTGAATCGTTGTCACCTTCCCTATATTTATGTTAACCTAAATGACAAGTCAATTACTCTAGAAGAGAGAAAGAAATTCAGAATTGTCAGTTCCCAATTATTGTGAACGGTACCCAAACACCCCTCATGGTATTTATGTGCAGTTGTACTACTTAGACCCTGGGAAGATGCAGATGCCATGATACTTTTGCAGTTCTACCCTTATAGCTTTGTTCGGACAAGAAATAATCCTTTCGAAATTGTGAGTTTTTGTTCTAGACCAGAATTAGTTGAATCTTGGTGGGATATCCATAATGACTTCTCGCTTCGACGCGAGTCGTCACTTTCTGTATTCCCTTGCATTCAAGCACTTCTGAAATGCATCCAAAACTCAACAGTTACATTAAATGACGTATGCAGTCGTTCTTTACATTGCTTTATGGACCTATCACCTCGTGTTTTGACTGTTTTCATCGACTCAAAAAAGACAACTTATTCCGGACAATTCGTAAGTGGTCTTTTCGATTTGTCTAATGTCAAAAATATCAAATTGTCATACCCGAGAAGAAGTTGCACTGTAGGTGCTTGGAATTGTATTGCCTCAAAATTAGTAAATGTTACTGAGTTGGATATATCTCAAGGAACTATTCACAATTCAGAATTGTTTGAGTTCGCACCTTCTTCGATTGACAGGTTCAAGATTTCATTATATGGTAGGATGAACATGGATGTTTTAGGTCTCGAATTCCATAAACATACAATAACGAACTATATCCGACCACTTATGAAGTCTGACAATTTCGAAATCAAGTTCATAGGGGATCACTATGAAAAATGATCGCGATACATTTTGAATCGACAAGAAAAGTGCATATTTGGCAGTAGTTGATGAATGAAAAATGCAAGCTTGTACACTTGTATATGAGAAACCGTGGCAGTCTCAAACTCTCCTTGGAAACTTCGTTCATTTATTTATATATGCGTATACAGTTATTCTTATCGACGATTATGATCATGTGTGATGGTTCATATAGGACATCCACGTGTTTTATAATATTGGATGTTGTCTCAGTGGCAATTGGTTGATCATGTATTTCGTCAATTATCACCACATTACTGAAAAACCTCTGCACAAATTTACTCTTGCTATTTTCCAAAGTAGCTGAATCCTGAATTGATGTCAAATTATACAACACCACATTATTCTCGGACGTTGAACACATCAAGTAATCGGAATTCCCATCGTACTTAAAATACCTCATACACGAAACATTGAACTCAGGTTTGTTATCCACATCTATTCTAATATCATCAATCACTTCTTCAAGAATGAAATCAGTTTCATGTTTATTCTCAACCAACGAGTATTTGAGATTCTCGCCCAGTCGACTTTTCAAAATTGCTTTACATTCCATACTAGGTAACTCCCAGATGGTGATATCGGAATCACAAACCATAGCAAAATACACACAATCATCGTGTGTGTTAAATAATTTGATTGATCTTGGCAATATTCGTAACGAAGAAATGGATTCAACGAATTGTTGAGTCGCATCGTTTTGAACCTTCCATGATTTCACAATTATTTTAAATCTCAAATCCCATAACGTTAAAAATCCTTTGTCTGTCCCCACTAATGCCCAAGAATCCTTGTAAACAACAAAAGTGTTGATGATCCCGTTTATTAATAGATTTTGTAACTCGTATAGTTTCTTCATTGTAATGACATCAAAAACGACAATTTTTTGTTCAGCGTCAGTACCAATGATGAAATTATCTTCCAAAACTTTCACATGTAGAATCGGCGACTCGTTATGATATTGTCTAATTAACTGGACTTTCGAATATCTTCCTATTTTCTTGTTCTTTGTGTTTCGAATCACGTCTATTCTTAACAAGCGAATCATTCCATCACTCGTGGTGACAATTATGATAAATCTGTTGGGCAAAAAAACAATCGAACAAATACTTGAATCAAGGTCGACCGACAAATTAGCATTCTTGACTGTTACCATTTTTTCCATTTTCAAACTATCCCAAACTTTCAAGCTCCCATTTGACGACCCTGTGACAAAAAACTCTGACGTGGGACAAACTACCAAAGTATTGATATCATCTATGCAATTTGTTTTATCAGTGCATTTGAAGCTTGCAACCAAGACATTCTTAGGAACAAACAGACCAACTGTCTGTTGCAGTTGTAGTTGTTGCGGCTTGTGAATAATCAATTTTCCAAACTCTTCAAAATCTGACAATGAAGGCTCAAATTTGACATTTTTCAAATAATTCAATATGAAAGGATTGTGGCCATTATATGTATGCATGATATGGGAAGTTATGATCTTCGAATTATGAACGCTGAAGACTCGATGGGCTGTGTTTGAGTCATTGACCCATACTGCTTTCTTTGATCCGACATGATGAGCCTCCATTTCGCCCATAACATTGGTTTCAACCATTTGCACTGATGCTGTGACTCTTTCCAATTGTGGAAGAATCAATGAGTTTGATCCTCGTCTTGAACTGTTGCATACAGAAACGGTATCCGCTATATTGGGTTCATAGGTTTCTTCTTTCACATCATTTGGAATGGTCATAAACTCGGATTTGTAGACTATATCAAAGAATATGTTCCGTGGGAGAATTACAGCAGTTTCGTCGAATAATTTTAACTGGGAATTCAAGGCACTGGACCGACTGATATGATATACGTAATCTTTCAAAAGGAAAACTTTCCAAAAAGATTTATCATCTAATCCTATTGACTTTAATTTCAATAACCATTGCTTGTCTTCTGGAGATAATGGTGCCGAGCTTCCTTTACTTGAACCGTTCGAGAAGCTTATTTCCGAATTCAATTTTGGCAAATATACAGATTTCCCCATGTTTTTGCTAAATGAAATTAGTTTCTTCTTTGACGTGTTACGTAACACATTATTGTTGTTAGCCATCGAAAGGGTTTTCTGCTGCCAAAATAAAGATTTTGAAGTTGAATTCAAAGACCACGTGATGGTCAAGTCATAAACGGTTTTGGACAATGGTTTAGTTAAACAAGGATATAATGTGTTCCATTCAATGATAGATAAATCATAAGTCAAGAAGCTTTTGATTAGCGGATACAAAAAGCAGTACTTATCAGCATCAGTTAAATTGTTACTTATCGAAATAATTAAGTTAATGGTTGATTGACGAATCCATTCATTAGGGTGTAACAACAAATTAATCGAATTCATAAGTAACTCTTTATAAATTTCCAACGCATTGAATTCTTTTCTAGGATTGATCAACCTGTTCTTCACAAACAAATTAAAGATTTCCAACACTTGTAATACAACCAACTGTTCACCATCCCCAATAGATTGTACTAACAACGGCAAAATGTACTGCTCAAATGATAGTACCCCAATAAACGGACCCATTTCTAAAACTGACGATAAAAATGCCAATCGTAGCTCCTGATCCGAATCATTCAAATATGATATCAAATGAGGTAATATGATGTCATTAGTTTTGTCTTGACCAAAGAATTGGCATAGTGGAAGAATGTTGTTCAACAAACTAATCTTAACTGAAGACTCAGAATCAGTCAACAACAAAACAGTAATATCTTTAAATTTTGCATCCAATTGATCTTTCGTTAACTTCAAGGTGCTGTAAGACTGCATAATATCTTCAGGTGATACCAATGTATTGGTGAAGGTGGTTTCATTTTTAAACGCCTTAGACATGACCCAAAATTTCTTCGCGGTTGTAGCCAAACTTGGTAAACAAGCAGCAACTGCACTGTTGATTAACCTTTGTGATTGCAGACTTCCTTTTAACATTAGTAAGTTATAAATTTTTGGTAAGATATACTCTGGGAACAATAGCACATTAATAGGACTGATATAGGAACAAGACATCACCAATGAAGTCAATGCATAAAGCGTCACAACAATTACTTTCGGTGAAATATTCAACCCTTCTTGATAAAGTGAAGCATCAATGTATTCATCCAAAAACAAGCACAAGTAGGGTAACGCTCTGTCGAGTTTGTTTTCGTCGCTAATTCGCTCTGACAATGCTAAGATCAATTCACAGCATTTGATTTTCGAGTTTACTTGCTTGAGTGTTTGACATAACGACGTAACAGCACTCAAAATTATCAATGAGGCTTCTTGCAGACTATCGACCACTAATTTTCGTGCTTTAATCCTATAATATTGTGGCATGGTTGGAAGATTCAATGTCATCGGCAAAATATCATTTGCGATCGGGTTATCATTCTGGTAAACGAAACCTAGCTGCTTACTTATGACGTCAAAATTATCATGGATATAGTTAATTTTCAAATCGCTAACCGACAAATTATCATCGCCAGTAGAAGAAAGGAAATTCTCCTGACTATTCAATGTTTCCATAAATTCGTATAGGAAATCATAAAAAAATTCAGGGAAACAAATGCCACGATATTCATCTAACAATTCCCTTGCGCTAGATCGTTCGTTTGGATCAAGCTTGATCAATTTCCTTATCAATTGAACAATTTCTTCATCTTGTATACCTGAAAGATCAGGTTTGTAACCATTCTTCATAAACTTAAATAATTGAGATAAGGTGAATGTAGGCTCCCCATCATTGTACAATTCTGCAACAACACAACCCATACTGAACAAGTCCATTGCATCGGTTACGCTATTCTTCAAGCTAAACAGGCCATCATCGTTAAAGTTCAGCACATACTTGGGATGATCATGGGAGTTATAGAATCTTTCAGGCGCAATATAACACAATCTTCTTCCTGAGCTATCGAAATAAAAGCTGTATTGATTCGGATTATCTTCAGGGATATACGTTGGCTTCATTAGTCCTGCGAAATCAGTTAACAATATCCAATTCCACGAAGTCACTAAGAAATTCTCTAGCCTCAAATCACCATGTTGGATATTCAATGAATGTATTTCGTTTACAATTTTCAATATTTGGAAAGTAATGAATAATTTCTCTATCGGTTCGAGGAATGGTCGAATGGACAATCGGTCGTATAGATTGGTCTTGATCATTTGTCGTATTAAATACCCAGCTCGGTCTGTTTCAATGATTTTATGCCAAGGTAATGTGTTCTTGAACGGATACACAAGTGAGGATTGTTTCACTAACAATTCTATCACTTGCTGTAGTTGTATGGTATAATTCGTAGATGCGGGCTTGATAAGTAACTTTATGATGACAAGATTACCTGTTGTCTTATCAATTGCCTTTATGGTTTTCAAGAAACGGGAATTGTTAAGAACTTCGACATATTGGTAGTTGTTTAAGGCATCAATATAGGACGACACAGCAACAGTTGGAGCTGACGGTGCCAATAAGGACAACCTCTGACCCATTTATTCGAAATTTGATATAATTATGTGTCAATCACAATGTGGTGGTGTAACTGTGCGGTTTATTGAATTTTAGTTCAGGACTTTTTTTTTTTGGTTCAGTTTCTGCTAACTGTATCACCACCACCCAGAACAATGGATCAAGAGGATGAAGGATTTGCATATAGTCAAACGCCAGCGTTGCCCATTGGAGACGAGAGTGGAAGCGAGGTAGCAGCATATATATCATCGGTGAGACAAGAAGCACTTGTTGGGCCTCCTGTATTATTCATTGCCAGAAATGAAGAGGTGATTCCAAAAGAGCCGTTCCAAGCCCCAACCACAATACAAAATCCACAAGTGGATACCGATTGGTCAGAGAACCTACTTGAGGAATTCTACTCGATTAAAGAGCAATTGAGAGATACTAATCATTCTCCAAGTAATGCTCATATCCCAAAGAGTACAGGGGACTGGAGGAAATATTTAATTGAAGAGCCACCGGAAATCAATTACTTTTTCACATCCCTCGATCGACAGACACTATTCAAGCTATTAGTTCATATTACAAAGTGGTTGAGCATTAGCTCAAGGCCGACGTTATCGCAATGGATATGGAAGATTTTCCTAAGGATAGATAATGTATTGGATGCAAATGAGTGCTCAACGATGCGTGATTTGGGCAAAAAGGCAATCAAGATAAAATCGAAACAACTTGAGACAGATAAATACGTCGATTCCATTTCAAGATATACCATGGATATGGTGCTCGTGATTGTTGGAAAATACTATGGGCAGGCGGACTTATTAGAGGTCGTGTAGAAATCAATGTAACACTATGAACATTTCTCACTTTTTTTTTGTAGTATATGAATGAACGATTCCAAAAAATTGTTGAAAATTGTACTAATTATCATCTACAAATTTCAACCATGGCTCCAAAAGTTAGAGAGGACTTAGTTGTTCCGTATGTATATACAATTAATATACTGTCAACATTGAATGATTACTAACATTTATTAGTTACCAACATGTCCCAGCAAAACCAAGAAGAGAAACAGGAGGAATGATTGCGCAAACCTTACCTATGGCAGCTATGTTTATGAGAAACAAAGTTTTATCATGGTCAGCATTCTTCTTAGCCGTGCAAGCATATTTGAATGAACCAATTAACAAACCAGTTACCAAGGATGGTGAACAACCGGGTCTTTTGAAAGTTTTATTTGCCCTTATTGCCGTTCTTACTTGTTATATTGATGTTTTATTCCCTGGTACTAACCCAACGGTTCAAAGAGCTGCCAAGTTGGCCGCTGAAACAGCTACTGCTACTGCCGCTGCAGCAGCTTCTACTTAGTTTTTCTGAGTATCCTAGTTTCTTCAATTACGTTGCAATTATCCTTTTTTTTTTTAGTTCTATATTAATATTACAAAAGAATAGTATACATAATACATAAATTTTTTGAAAATTAAGATTTTATCATGATTGCACAGCTTCAATGATCACACTATCAATTCCATAAAATGATGCTGATACAGATTTCGATTCATAATCCCATTTAAGATCACAGATACCAACGGAGTCTTTCTGCGTATCCTCTTCACTCATTTCTGGTCTGTAAATGGCAATGCATCTGACAACATCTTTGGCGTTATTCAAGTTGTCATAGTCAATTTCCCAAATTGAAACTCTGCAGTAATCATCTCCCAACGCTAGATATTTACCATTTGGAGATAGCACTGCATTGAATATTAGCACATTCTTAGTAACATTACCCTTCATATCGTCGGTGAAATTGGCACTATTTACAAACAATTCAGAACTCTTCATACTATTGGAATTACTAGCATCCCATATGTTCAACGTTCCCTCCATAGATACACATAATAGTATACTTCTGTCCTTGGCATCTGGTACCCAATATAGTCCTATTATAGGAGCAGAATGCAACTTCAAATCGGGCCTCTTCTCTGGATTGGTATTTAGATCTAAGCATTCTTGGGAAGACGAGCTACTCCAGACTTTTATCGAATAGTCGAAATCTGAACTAGAGGCTAATAGTTTGGTAGATGGATTCAATTTCATATTTGATATATTTTGTTCGTGACCATGTAGTAAGCCAATTGGTTGGATATCAGGTTGTCCCCCAAACAGTGAAGGTGGTATAATAGTGAATATCTTGATGAGATTATTGTTAGTTGTTATAGCAAATTTATCTTCACCCACCCAACATGAGCAAGCAATCGAATCATCAGTCATATCGAGGTTCTTAATCTGTTTCACTAATGAAATAGTCACCCCATCCCAAATGGAAACTTCATTTTTGCTATCTATTGACAATAGGAATTTCCCACTAGGACTCCAAGTCAACGATGTGATTATGCTTTTCAGTCTTTGTGATTCTCCCAATTCTAAGCTATCCTCCGTTATAGTGTTAGCTATGTTTTTCAATTTTCCATCAGGTGACCAAGCTCGTATCTCGCTATTAGCACCAGTTGTTATTATTAAATTTCCTAGAGGAGACCAGGACACGATATTAATTTTGTTTTGCACATTGAGTAAATTGGGATGGGTCAAAGTCCTTGTCTCTATTATTTTTCCACCTTTAACGGCATTTATAACTGCATTGCCATTATCTTTTCCGTATGCAAATACTTCATTTGTAGGATGCCAATCACAGGTCAAGCTCGGTGCGAACGTTATTGTTGGCGTAAGTTTCCTAGTGATGAATTCGCCTCCAGTCACTTGGACAATATCTGAATGCACTGCTCCATCTGCATCTGTCATTTCTATATCATTACTCTCTTCATTTTCTCGCTTACTTCCATTTGCCAATGCGACTTCTGATTTCAACGTAAACCTATTATTCGAGGAATTGTTATTGCCATGGGCAACTGAGTTTTCGTCATATTTATCAATATCGTCCTCTATCAATGCTGCTAATAATGTCAAGTCTGATTCTGATTCTCCCCCTGCTTCCGTTTCTGCAACTGTATACAAGAGACCTCTCTGTACTAGGCTCACGAGACAGCCGGGTTTAATCTTCAGAATAATGTCTTTGGTTGTTGCATTATCCTCGTATTCTGAGCATTGTGATTGTTGGTTTAACGAGTACGCAGTTAATTCAAATCCCGATTCTTGTAAGTACCTCCATATCAAGTAATTTAGTTCCCTGCTAGTAAGAGACATTGTCAAGGAATGGATAAATCGATTAGGAAACGATGGTTCGATTGGTCAGTAGGAAATTTTCTTCAAAATTGAAAAAAATAAAAAAGAAAGATTTTTTTTTCTTCCTCTGGCTCTTTATTTTCTTCTTGGTAGTTAGTGTTAGTGTTGTTGTTTCGTTGTTCAACTTTGAGATCTCTTTCTTTCTCTCTCTCAGAAGACAGAGAACCTAATAAAATTTCTTTACAACCAATTAACCGATCTTACCACCGACCATCACCATTTATAACCTCCACCAACAACACCCACAATGACCGATAACCACCACTTAGGAGAGGAATTGAACGTTAATAGAATGAGAAGAAAGAGTGTTGCAGTGTGGCAGATGAATGCGCCTGCAAACAACCCATATGCCAATGTGCCCTCCACTGGTCGAGCAAGAAGTAAAAGCCGGGGCAACACAACTGCTTCCAATCATGTCAGTGCACATTCAACCCTGACCAGTCCATTCCGTGCAAGCTACCTCAATGACAACAGCGACAACAACAATAATAATAACAACAACAAGAACAAGAACAAGAACAAGAACAACAACAATTTTTTAGCTGTCCCTGGATCAAGAATATCGTACGGTGATTTGAATGTCAGTAAGCAACAACACCGAAGAATGAGTATTCATGTATCTGCACGTCAACATGGTCGTTCCTTTTCTCAAGTTGGTCCTGTTGATATTTCTAATTTGCCTCCTTTGCCGAACTTGGGAGGGGCTGAATCTACAGAACTAACTATAGAGCAGAAAATAGCAAGAGAAATCACCGAAGGATCTGCAGCTGAAATAGATGATTACTACAAAACTTTAATAAAACAAAGGGATTTAATTATGCGAGATGTCAAGGAAAATATCAATCAGAATCAAAAGAACATTTTACAATTGACTGTTGATCTAAAGGGAACGCAGGAGGAATTGCTTGAAATGAGAGGCAAAACTAAAGATTTGTACGATGTCTTGGCCTTTTTCAGAGAAGCCGCACAAAGAAGATTAGATGTAGAATTTCAGGCGGAACATGGCCATACACAGGAAAAGAAGGGGACCCAATTGGGACTTCCTAGTGACAAGAGGAAAGATCGGTCGTCGATTATGGTGCTTAAGAAAATGTGGGATGAAGAAATGCAATCATTATTCAAAAATGTGGATGGTGCATCAAAGTATATTCAACCATTACCGGGTAGACATGTGGTTGTCGAGAGTGGTAGGTGGTTTGAAGTCAATGTTGGTAATTGGAAACCAAACAATCCTTCACATCTATTTGTTTTGAACGATTTAATATTGGTTGCAGTCAAGAAATCTGCATTGCAAGAAGTAGGTCATCATCATAAAGCTAGTAGTAACAATAGCACTAATTTGAAGGGGAGATTACAAGCCGTACAATGTTCACCGTTGACCCAAGTTACATTGCAACAGATCAAACCACCTAAGGCTGATGAAAAATTGTATTATATAAATCTTAAATCCAAGAAGTGGAGCTATGTGTACCTGACTGATAGATATGACCACTTTGTTAAAATTACTGATGCGTTCAACAAAGGTAGAAATGAAATGATTCAAAATCAAAGATTGGCGGATTCAAGAATTGCATCGCCAACTCAAAATGGAGAGCCAAATGAAGAAAAGAGACAATTGCGTGAGTCGTTAAGAAATTCGGGATCTTTTAAAGATGGAAACGGTATTGTCGATGACCAAGGTAATCGTAAGAGTGCAGGCACACCGAGTAGAAACAGTACCGATCAAGTATTGCATGACATTTCTGCCAGGGTTCATTCACGTAATAGATCTCACGATTTTGGCACTGCTACTAAGTATTCCGCCAACACCGCTAATGGCAAATCACAGTTTTTCAATGAAATCAAAACTTTGGAAGATAGATTGGACGATGTGGACGTGGAAATTTCTCATAACCAATACAGTGAAGCTGTGGAATTGATTTCAATCATTGAGACTAAGTTGCGGATGATTGAAACTGCTTTGACAAACCAAAAGAATAACAAAAACATTAGCATCAATGATGAATTGTTACTTTTAGATGTGTCCAAGTTGAAAATCAACAATAGGAAAGACAGTGTTTCCAACGGATTGATATTTGACTTACAACATAATGTCTCCAAATTAAAGCAAGATGAAATTGAAATGATATTAACTTTGTTTGATAGTTTAAATCAATTGGACAGAGGGGTACAAGCTTATTTGGACTCGATGTCTGCATGTTTATCCTCTACTGTTTCGAAATTGATAATGGGGCTACAAGGGTCGACCAAGATTGATGTCGTAAATTATCTTTCCAATTTAATGGTTATCAATGTATCGATAGTGAGAAGAACCATCCACAATTACGAGACTATAATTGCTCCTATTCTACAACGTCACGGGGATGTCGACTCCAGCGGGTTGATCAATTGGTGCATTGATGAGTTTACGAAACTTTGCCGACAAATTAAAAAGCATCTTTATGGCACGTTGTTGATTTCCGCTGGTGTGAACCCAGAAACTGAAGAACCTATTTACAAAGTCAAAGATAAAAAATTGTATGAAAATTTCTTGGAAATCATGCAACCTCAATTAGAAGATTTAAAGCTGGTTGGTTTGAATGTGGATTATATATTTGAGTCTATATTGAATATCGAATAGTTGCGTTACAAAATAAATAAATAAATAAATAATTCATGCACTTATAACTTGGCGTATAAATCTCTGACATCATATTTCTCTCTGAAATATGCCCCATGTTTCTTCAAATAAATCAAAACAACAGAAGATGCCAATAAGATACCAGTAATTATACTAAATAAGATTCCCGGTCCAATGGCTCTTAACAAAGGTTCAACAATAAAAGTAGCGATGGCTGCCAAAATCATACGAATCAAATTGTTCAACGCGACTCCAGTGGCACCTTTCCCCGGTAACGTATCAACCAAATAGGTCACGGTGGCACCAATAACAAGCATAGATGCGAATCCAAACAATGCCGTTCCGATCAATGGAACAAGCCAAAACTCACCATATTTCAAGGTCCATCCAAAGATCATACATGCCATAGGGAAGATAATAACTGCCACCACGATATTCCAAGAAATTCTTGACTCAGGCACTAATTCACCGTGTTTTTCCGCATATTTGTTTAATAATCGATCATTCCATCTTCCACCAATAAGTGATGCCATGAAGTATGTCACGGAATTGGGAATATACATCAACCCCACAATGATTTCTGAGAAATTGTATGGTTCCCTAGCATATTCGTAGGATATAGTCATGTTGAAAAAATAGATTGCAGCAAATGAAATGGCTGAAAAGGTGATCACCAATGCGACTGGTGGATGCTTGAGTAATATAACGGAATGTAAGGGACGAATAACTAAATCGTAGGCGTTTACCTTAAATTCTGCCCATTTGTCGACCTCTTTAGAAGGGGTGTCCATAATGTTGGAAACAGATTTCCGAAGTTCTTCTGCCGCATATTCTTGTTGAATTTTCTGGGAATATGTTGATCTATTAGTAGTTAAACGGGATATACTTGGCATGACGGGATCCACAACAGGTCCTTCGTCATCTGGTTCGTCGAGATACGTCAAAATCGATCTTGCCTCGGATCTTCGACTTAGATTGGTGATGACCCTCTCAAGCTCAGCTTGGTTAGGTGACGAATTCTTGGAATCTGAAGTATCATTGTCATCTTCTTCATGCTGTTTTTCTTTCTCCTTTTCCAATAGTTCTTTGACGAACTGGATATTGTCGATTTTTCTTAACGTTTCCGGTAATAAAAGTGCAAGGGATGCAAGACTACACGAAGCGATAATCATCAACAACCATTGCGTTGCTCTCCAACCCCATGCTTGAGAAACAGCACCACCTAATATTGGCGCCAAGAATGGACCCATAAGCGGTCCCAAATAGTATAGTCCCATAGCTACACCACGCTCTTGCGGAATAAACAAATCGGCAATCGTACCCGCACCAACGGCTTGAACACTAGCTGAACAACCACCTTGTAACACTCTTAGAACAATTAATGCCGAGATATTCGGACTTAATGCAGTTCCGATCGAAAACCCAACAAACATGATAAATGAAATCATATACACACTTCTTCTCCCGAATCGTTCGCTGAATGAAGACCACCACATGGGGAAAATACCCAAGGATAATAAATAAACACCCACCGAAACGTTGACCATAGAAGTTGTCGTGTGTAATTTTAAAACAATATCATCAATAGCTGGGAGCATAACCGAGGTTCCAAAAGGTCCTGTAAGTGAAGCAAATGCGATAACGAACACAATAATATATTTGATTCTTATTGGATAGTCTCTAGCATCACGGTATTCTGGTATTAGCACAATTTGAGAAAACAATCCTCTTCTATCTTTAATCGAAACTTTATTTGTTTTAAAGGAAGTAGCACCAGATTTAGAGTGCGATAAGGTTTCCTCTTGTGGTTGTGATGAATGTTGTAGTTGGTCTGGAATTCCTTGTGGTCCCGAATGCTGTGGTTCTATCGAGGATAGCTCCTCTTCTAGTTCACCCAAACGTCCTAAATCGACATCCACAGTTGCATGGTGATGTTCATGAGGCTGGCTTTGTGGCAGGGGTGAAATTTCAGTACGGGCAACTGGATGCACTTGATGATCTTCGACATTTTGCAGACTTTCAGTTGAAGCTAAGGAGCTGGTGTCTTCATCTGATCGGTGAGGGAACAGATGTGGGTTAGATGACATAGTAAAAGTATGGGGTAATCACAATAAAAGACAAAAAAAATGTATGACTAATTCTGGTGAAAAAAAAAAAGCCAAATAAATATGACCAGGAGGAAAATCACTTATAGGCAAGAGATAATTTTCTCTTGTCTGATGACGCACGAATACAAATGAAGCGTTGTTGTCTTCACTTTATATATGAAATAGTGGGTAAAAGATTGGTTGAAAAAGAACCTTTCATCTGATACTATCGAAGCGCTAAGAGAAAAAAAGTATAAAAAAAAGTATGCAAAATTTTCTCGGCTCTGAGGGGGGGAGAGGGAAATTCAATCTAGATTTATATGGAAAGGTGGGATTGTGTAGCATGTTAATTGTGCCGCATAAATCCTTTGCCTGAGCTGCTTTTCCGGGGCAAGTATTACTAACCCACAGTTTCTGCCTTTTCGATGAAATACTTTCTTTGCCTTTCTCTGTGACTCCGGGACTAAAAGAGATGACACATTTCTGGTTTGTGATATGTCAGCGACTACTAGTTCCTACTGGTTTGGAGTAGCATATCTGGCACAAACAGTTAGCTATTGTTGTAAAGGTTGTTGGAAACATTTAGAAGTGGTTGGTCTTTCTTTTTTTTGCGCTTCTATTGGGGGCATGGGTGGAGTTATGCATTATTATTACCGGAATTATTGTTCACAACTCCAGTAAACCACCATTCTCCTTTTAACTTTTTACCTCCGACAATGCAGGAATCGGGTATAATATGGATCAATTTCCCAGATCCAGAACGCTGTTAAAATTTAAAGCCTTCTTTTCATTATTTGTTGTTTAAAGCAACATTGCATTATACAGTAAAATTTTTAATTTTGTCACACCTTACACACAATTCTGTCGCACCTTGTAAAGAAACTTGTCGCATCTTGCAAAGAAAATTGGCGGACCTTACAAGGAAAGATGTCTTTCCTTGACTATGCAGCCCCATACAAAATTTTTACATTTTGCGCCATCTTTGTTTGTAAGGTGCACCAACTTTCTTTGTAAGATGAGCCAATATTCTTTACAAGGTGCGCCAATATTCTTTGGAAGGTGCGACAAAATAAAAAATTTTACTGTACATTCTTTTGACAAAAAGAAAATAAGTAGGTGTAAATAGATACGGCTAAATTTCCTAAAACGAATAGGGATGTTATTTGACAGAACCTCAAATCAAGCACAGATAAGGTCGGCTGTATAATTAACGCAACCACAATGTATCTACAGGGGCATTGTGTAAAAGCGTAATCAAACGCACCACCCCTTGAACCTACCCAACGCAAAATAGTGGTTTGACCCACGGCTCTTTTCAATTTAAGGAAATAAACAAGAATGGGGGGAGGCTTCATGGTTCTTACAATTTCGTGGTATAATATTTTTGTTGTCAGTTCGCAGTCGTCCCCCGCTTCTTTAGTACCACCATCTGGCGCGTTGGTTGTCGCGATTCCCCAACAATTTTTTTTTGCGTACAACAATGACGGTGTCACGTTTCCGTCGCCAAAAAGATCATCACCAAGTTTTCTTACATACAATTATTTTTTTGCCCTCGGCATTGGGTGCGCCTTCTTTTCTCCAAACTAGATAAGCGAGTAGTTACAACCAACTCCGCTTATTCCCTCGCTTCCTCGCCCATATTCCACGTCTTGACTGAAGTCCCTTGATACTATGAGCTTAAGACATTCTTTACCTGTCAGTATAATTAGAACTGCATTCATAATCCCGGTGTTTGTTCTTGGATGCTTGTGCACAGTATTCACTCAATGGGTGACGTTATTGGTGTTTGATGGGAAACCAGACATAATTCAAGCTATCATTAATAATACGAAAAACCATTTCCTAATCCTCTTGTCATTTATTACTCAGATTGTTAATCCGTCCGAAATTGAAATCACAATTGATACTACAACTGTCCCCAATGCGCAACATTTTAAGGTGGATTCATCCGGTAACTTACACACTTTGCTCCAGCCAAATTCAGTTCTAATCTCCAACCACCAGATTTACACCGATTGGTTATTTTTATGGTTTGTGACGTACACATCCAAATTAAGTAATTCTGTGTTTATCATTTTGAAAGATTTATCAAAAATACCAGTATTGGGGTACGGTATGAAGAATTACAATTTCATGTTCTTAAGTAGGAAATGGGAGAAGGATAAGATCGTCTTGACCAATCAGTTATTGGAAATTGATGCCAATGCCAGAGGTTTTGGTCCTTCCAATGGGGTAAAATTGCTAGGCTCCACTGCCAACACTTACACAAAATGGCCGCAAGGCAAGAATTCCGACAAGATCTGGCCGTACGAATTGATTTTATTCCCTGAAGGAACAGTTCCTTCAGATAGAACAACTAAGAAATCTGCTGAGTACACAAATTCAAAGGGCTTGCCTCCTTTGAAACATGTCTTATTGCCACGTGTGAGAGGGTTGTTCTTAGCATTGAAGAAGTTACAAAACACTGTTGAGGTAGTGTACGATATAACAACCGTCTATGGTGGTTTAACTGAAGATCAGTATGGGGAAATTGAATATTCCTTGAAACGTTTCTACTTGAGAGGCTATGGTCCTCCAAAGATCAACTACTTTATTCGAGGATGGAAATTACAAGATATTCCGTTGGGAAGAGACGTGGAGGATATTGATGAGATACCGGAAGAAGACTTGAAAAAATTTGAGGATTGGTTATTAGGCATCTGGTATGACAAGGATAAGTTGATGCAAAATTTCTATACATTCGGCAATTGGGGCGAAACGAAATATGAAACAAAATCCATCACTGGTGACTTCAAGTTAAGAAGTCATTTGGAAATTCTTTCCCCTTATTTGTTAGCTATTTCAGCTATTTTGATAGTAAGAATTGCTTATATCTTTATCAAGCGCATTTTCGTATAGAGGTACAAAAGATATCTTATAAATAGATGAATCTAGAATTGCTTGGGTTTCCATGTTGTTTATTTGAGAAAAGATAGTACACAACAGAAAGGAAATAATTTGATTTACAGTCTCTTCAAATTTCAGAGGAGTGTGACAAAATTATTCGACTCTTTGTAGAGAAATGTACGCAGTATGTACGACAAATTTATTGATACCAATGCTCACTGAATACGACATGTTACTTAATCAAATAATTTCAAACAAAAAATCCATGGGATAACATACAGCGGCAAACTAAATCTCTGTTGCAAAAACATGCATTTCTGTGAAAATGCACACTATGAAAGGAGAACAAGTTTCCCAAAAAAATAAACTTTTTTACAACACTTTTTTCTTCTTCTTTCTTGTGTTTTTATCAACAAATCAATCAATCAATCAATCAATCAATCAATCATCAATCATATCAATAAAACATGAATCCTTCATCAATCAACCATTCAATCAATCATAACATCTTCAGTCAATCATTTAAGCACCAGTTAACCATGTTCCTAGCAATCAATCGACTAAGCATCAATAAATTGAACTCCATCCATCCAGTCAATCAATTAAGTTAGTGAATCAATCAATCAATCAATCAATCAATCAATCTATCTATCAATCAAGATACTGTATCAATCAAGTTGGCAAATCATGACAATCTTTCAGACGAGTATTTTACCGATATAGATAACATACATTCAATTCAATTACTAGCATCGTAATCCTGTAATAGGAAAAGTGACTGGTCACCACTCACTTTCTTCCTTTTCCACCTAGAGAGCCGTTCAACGGATACAAATGAACGGCGGAGCTAATAAAGCAGACTGGGCGGGCTGACTACCCTTCAATGAATGCCCAGTCTAGCTCCCGGGGGCCAAGGGGAGGCCAAAAGTCCCAAAAAATTTGGGCATTTGAGTCCACGCAGGGGAACCCGTGTCAATTTTTTTTTTTTGGACACATAGAGAAATAGGTTAAAAATAGACGTTCTAAGTGATATAAACCTACGATTCGTCCTCTAGAATGAAAATTTGATTCAAGAGCTTCAATGTGACGCCAATAAATGTCGTATTTTGGAGATTTTGCACTCTTTGTGAAAAACGGATAAACTTGATCTGCGATCTCAGAGTATGCGTGCGGGGGTTCAAGATAAGTTCCACCTCCACTACAGCAAGGTTCATAGTTGGTGTTCCACTCAGTTTTCCTTTGTGTGTGTTGTGCAGAACATCCTACGAGAGTCAACCATATCCGTTGTCATTAGGAAAATGTGGGCAAGAAGAGCCATCCCATTTCAATTCTAGCCTTGTTCTTCGTTCGATAGACTTCGATGTTTGTTCATCTGGATAATACAGACAGTGACTGATGGAGCTACTATCCAATCATCTCTATGGGAAGTCTTTCTTGTGAAATTTTGATTCGTTCACATTTGAGTTGCAAGCTAGGTTAGTTTTATGAGTGGCTTTTCGATACTTGAAATTACTGTTTTGGGTCGCTGCAAGTCTGTAAAAATCTAGGCCCGACGTCTCCACGTCGAGTATTGTACGCCGAACTATTATAAATATAGATAACCGTTGAACAATTATGCTCATACCATGTATCATACATTTTTGGTATGAAATTAATTGTGTCGACTACAGTATGAACATCTCCCTACAAATAGTTTAAACAATTATGTCGCACTAATCTGAATTAAATGTGAAAATACTGTAGTAGTTAATCGCCACTTGATATTTTACAATTCAATGGTTGACAACTACCGTTTGTAGTTGGAATCTCTTACTATTAGATGGAATAAGGATGACAGGGTAATTGAATATTTGGCACGTGATTTTATTATCCAAAATATAGGATTCTTCGTTTTTGTGTCATGTTTTTTTTTTTTCTGTAATTACGAAACATCCTTCAAACAGTCTAGGAACTAATTTAAAATAACGACTTGCCTCTTGCAACATTTTGTTTTTTGTTGGACACGATTAGCTGTTTTACGTTGTTCCTTAGCTAGGACGTTGTTTCAGGTATGATTCATTCTTGGACCATGGACCTCTATATATGAACTGTCCGATCTCCCACAGAATCGTCTTTTTTTTTTTTTGCAACCTGTAATTCCGGCAACTAAACTTCATCAATCATGTCCTTATTATCAAAAGGTGTCATCATTTTAACTGTTGTAGTCCAATTTATAGCAACTGTTCTTTTAAGTTTTTTATTGCTAGGTTGTATTGATACATCGTCGAACTACTCCAATGTCTACTTATTAAACTATAAATTCAATCTGACATCTCCGTTGTACGACAATTTATCAACATACTCAAATTCAACAATCAACTCAACATCGTTAGATAATTTATCGGTCCGAGTCGGATACATGGGTATTTGCTTGTCATTAGATAGTGATTTGACATGTACCACGTATTCTCAATTGCAAAATTTCCCAAGTTATTCCATTTCCATATTATCTGGATCGTTAGATCTCGTTCAATTGGCCGAATCGTTCAGCAGTGTTTGTCACCCAAGAATCTTATTAGCTACAATTGTGTTAACTTTAGTGAGTTTGTTATTGCTTTGCTATCTTCTTATCCCATTGGTACCTGGGAAGTTCTTGGTCACGAAGTTGAATGCATTTTTCACATTTTTGAATCTTTTATTATGGGGATTGGGTTCCATGTTACAACACCAAGCCGTCAGTACATCGGTGGTAATGATGGAAGAATCAAGTTTTGAACTATTGACAGGGTCATCCGGTGGAAGAGCTGAGGCGGTGACTTGGGCGGCTTTTAGTTTTATTTTGGTTGTGTTTTTAAGTATGTGTTTTGGAGTTTGGAGAGAATTCAAATCTAGAAGAGCTGATGTTCCACAGATCCCCCCACCAATGCAAAAAGTTTAACACAAATTCTTGACAAAATTTGAATAAAATTAAGAAATAATAATATACCCCCAAATAGTGCTTTTAGTCTTTATAATATATACAATGTTTTACCAGTATAATTCAAAGCAACCTGTTTTAATCGACAGTTTGTTCTTGAGTGGAGTTCAACACCATTGATTTGATTCTCAATTTTTGCATAGGTTTTTTTTTTTTTTTTTTTTGCAACACAAAATGTCGTGTGACACGTCAAAAAGCGTGTACCTTGACTACGACACGTACAAGTGTAAAAGTTTCAACTAAAGTTGTAGTTATTCAACCATGCTGATTAATCATTTAGCGATACAAACTACCATCAAATTTCTTTATTGACGACTACAAGAAATTTATGTATTTCTCTAATTTCTGTTAAACGTTTATGGGTTTTCTATAATAGTCCATTCTGAGGTTGGTCGTGCACATCCTATTTTGTGCAGTATACACTACCGAGTTTGGCAAAATCGATTTCCACTTTTCGAGTTTTTTTTCTTTATTTTTCTCTACTCAGCGTTTTGTATTTTGGTTGTCTCTGTTTTTTTCAGAATTTTCTCTTTCTTAGGTTTCAGAGTAACAAAGGTTTCTTTCAAACAACAAACACAAGGAGACAACAAGGTGGATACTCTAGAAAGGACAGATCGCCATCATCTATTCCTCCCCATAATGTCCTACACATCACAGCTTGATACGTTTGTCACACGGCTCAATGACACCGAGAATGATTACACCTCCAAACACTCCATATTGTCAGAATTATTAGACACCATAGATACTCTCAATGGAGCTACGGAATATGAATACTTTTTGAAAAACCTAGTACCCATATTTATGAAGGAATTGACTGAGGTCCCTGTTTCCTTCATTAGTACGTCCCCGGAACATAAATTAAGAAACTCGATCTTGGAAATTATCCACAGATCAATCATGAATGAAACCTTCCAACCATTTTCTGAAGAGATTTTAAACACATTGACCAAAATATTAGTTGACGAAAATGAAGATAACGGTGTTTTATGTATGAAAATTATAACTGGCTTGCATAAGACATACAAGAACAACTTGAGTGAGAAAGTACAGCCTTTTATTGATATTATTGGCAACATCTATGATAATATGGATAAGACAGTGCAGGATGTTTTTAAAGACCAATCAAGTGATGATGCCGACAACTCTAAAGATGAATCGCCATCAGTGACTGGATTCAATGAGGAAGCACCAACAAAGACATTGAACAAAGCTATGTTCTCCTTCAAAACTTTAGCAGAGTGCCCAATTACCATGGTTTCCTTATACCAATCCTACAAACAACTTGTATCGACGTCATTGCCACAATTTTTACCTAGAATCATCCATATATTAGAGTTACAAGTTGAACAACAAAAACAATTTAGAGAACAATCAGAGAACAATGTCGTCACCTCTATCTCACCACAAATAAAGATCAGACAAGCATACAGTGATTTCATATTAGGACAAGTGAAAGCTGCATCATTCTTAGCATATGTGTTTATCAGAGGATACGCAAACCAGCATTTGAAACCAGAGGAGAGTAAATGCGTTCCAGATGTCATTTTAAGATTACTACAAGATTGCCCCGCGGAATTATCCATTGCTCGTAAAGAATTATTGCATGCCACAAGACATATATTATCAACCCCCTTCCGTACACAGTTCATTCCAAAGTTGGAACTTTTGTTTAATGAGAAGATCTTGATTGGAGACGGATTAACATCATACGAAACTTTACGACCATTGGCATATTCGACCGTTGCTGATTTTATACATAATGTCAGAAATGAATTGACTCCTGCTCAAATTTGGTCGACTGTTAACATATACTGTGACTTATTGAAAGATGATTCATTAGCATTGACAGTGCAAATCATGAGTGCGAAGTTATTGCTTAACTTGGTTGAGAAAATCATGAAATTGCCAAACAAACTTGAAGGGAGACAATTGTTTTTAATAATCATTGACTCTTATGCAAAAAGGTTTGCTAGTTTGAATAGGAAATACGACTACATCATAACCAAACATAATGAATTTGAGAAAAAGAAGACAACAAAGGAAAAGAAAGCAAAGAAAGCCGTTGAAAGATACTCGTCGAAGCATGAAACTGAACAAGAGCAAGAAGAGGAAGAGAAGAAATCAGACGAAATCAATGAGGATATGATGGATATTGACACAGATGTCTCTGGTGAACCAGAAGTCCATGAAAATCTTCCACTAGACATGTTTAATATAGACACATATTCCCCAATTTCTGCATATCCAACCACCAACAACACCGATGTATTAAAAGATGCCAGGTATTTGTTTAGAACCTTAATGACATTTTTGAAATCGGTGATCTTTGGATTAAAAAACTGTAACCCACCGGTGCCGCCACAGCCGACTTCGACAGATCCAAATAAGCCGGGCCAACAAGTCAACTATGACAAATGGAATGATTCTGCCAAGTTGATTTCACACGAAGAAGTAAATATATTACGTGCTTTGTTCAGAGGTGGTATCAATTGCCTTCGTTTCTTTTCAGTTACCAAAGCAAAACCCGTTGTTTCAACCAAAACCATCGATTTTTCGACTGGTGGACCAAACTTGCCAATCACCTCGTCTAAGGAAGAAAAAGATTTGATGGAAATCTTCGCGACTATTTTCATTCACATAGATCCGGCCTCGTTCAATGAGATTGTCAGCTCTGAGTTACCATTCATGTTTGAATCGATGTTGGAGAACGCCGCGTTGTTGCATTTACCACAGTTCTTCTTAGCCAGCGAAGTTACGTCTGCCAATTTTTCAAGTATTTTAATTTCATTCCTTCGAGAGAATTTAGATCAATTGGGTAAGGTTGACTTGATCAAATCGAACATCTTAACCAGACTTTTCAAGCTTTGTTTTATGTCAGTGAATTTATTCCCCAACACAAATGAAGGTGTATTGTTGCCGCATTTGAATTATTTAATTTTACATTCGTTGAAATTGGGTACCAAAGCCGAAGAGCCTATAGTATATTCTTACTTGGTCAGAATTCTTTTCAGAAGTATCAGTGGTGGTAGATTCGAAAACTTGTACAAAGAAATCATGCCAATATTACCTGTATTATTAGAAAATTTGAACAAGATGGTCGCCAATGCCAGAAGACCTTATGAAAGAGACATCTACGTTGAATTGTGCTTGACTGTTCCAGTAAGACTTTCAGTTTTAGTGCCGCATTTGAATTACTTGACAAGACCGTTGGTGTATGCATTAAATGGTTCACAGGAATTAGTCAGTCAAGGTTTGCGTACTTTTGAGTTGTGTGTGGACAACTTGACCGCTGAATATTTTGATCCAATGATTGAACCTGTTATTGACGAAATAATGACAGCTTTGTGGAAACATTTAGAACCGGTGCCGTACCATCATCAACACTCACACACAGCAATCAGAATATTGGGTAAATTGGGTGGTAGAAATCACCGCAATTTTAAACCATGTAATAAATTAGTAACTCAGCTGGAATTGGATCAAGAAATTAAAGCGTTGTTCCAAATCCATGGTTTGAATGGAGAGGTACCCGTTTCTATAACACCGGGTGTTGAATCCGCCGTCAAGCTTCTTGAAGATCCAAGATTGAAGATACATTATAGAATAAGCGGATTCAAGTATTTGGCAAGCATTTTGAAGTTGTTTATTGACACTACCCCAATACCCGAGGATTTTCCTAAATTTGTTAATGAGAGCCTCGAGTTTTTGAAACAAGAAAAGATTGACAGTGAAGCAAACGTGGAATTGACTGCATCCGACATTGCGAACGGCGAAAAATTAGATCGTCAACAGAAATTGTTTGCGAAGTTATTAGAAATCTTGTTCTTTTCCGTGTCTATTCCTGAGTTGAAAGATGAAGCCAACGAATTAATTGATGGAATCACGACGCATTTCACATTACTTCGAGTCAGCAGCTCTGTTATCGAAAAAACCAAAAAGGAAAGAAAATTTTTGGTGAATGACCAAGAGGGTAAAGCTTTCATTAGCGAAAATGTCTTTTTGAATGCTTTGAATTATGCCTTAAGTTTCTGGAACAAAGATGTCAGACAAAAAGGTATTGACTCGATCAAGAAGATTTATGAAACTTCCGTCACGATTTTTGGATCAGATGATAATGCGTTGTATTCACCAGTTTTCAGATCGATGTTTTACAAGTTTACTCATTGTTGCTACAATGAATATTACCATTCTAAGTTGGGAGGCGTCTTGGGTCTCAAGACAATGTTCCAAGATTTGAGGATGCCACCAAGTTGGTTTAGCAAAAGACAATTCGAATTGGTTCGTTCCATTTTCTTCATTTTGAGAGACACTCCAGAAACTGCTCCGTTTGAAGTACGAGAATCAGCTAAAGAGTTAGTTTTGGATCTTTTGAAGACTTGTAACACTAATGTTTCTAAAGATGCAGTTACCGATAAGTCATTCCAAACTCTTGTCGGTGCATTAGTTTACGATTTAGCTAGTCCAACTCCAATGGTTAGAGAGGTCGCACAGAAATGTTTGAACGTTTTATCCGAAACAACTGGCGTGCCAATAGCTACTATCATTGGTCCATGCAAGCACTTGTTGTTAACTCCTATTTTTGGAAAGCCTTTGCGTGCGTTACCATTCCCAATGCAAATTGGTAATATCGATGCCATTACTTTTTGTTTGGGATTGCCTAATACTTTTTTAACGTTCAATGAAGAGTTAAACAGATTACTTTTGGAAGCATTAGCTTTGGTAGATGCTGAAGACGATTCCTTGGCCAACGTACACCGTCTTAACGAGTACAGAACATCCAACCAGCTTATAGAATTAAGAGTTGTTTGTATTAAATTGTTATCGTTAGCATTAACCAAACCTGATTTCTCATTGGGAACATTAGGTGAAGCTAGAATTAGAATTTTGGGGGTTTTCTTTAAAGCATTGTGTAATAAATCTACGGAAATCATCAATGCTGCCCATCATGGTTTAGCTTCCAGTTTGCAAGAGAATGCTAAATTGCCCAAGGAGTTGTTACAGAATGGTCTTCGTCCAATGTTGATGAACTTATCTGATCACAAAAAGTTAACTGTATCGGGTCTTGAAGCATTGGCTAGATTATTGGAATTATTAATCTCTTACTTTAGAGTTGAAATTGGTAGAAAGTTGTTAGACCATTTGATGGCTTGGGCACAGATCAATACCTTGCGTCAAATTGCTGGTCAAGATCTTGAGAATAATCACACTGTCCAGATTGTTATGGCAATTTTGAATATTTTTCATTTGTTACCAGCAAAGGCTTATACGTTTATGGAAGAAATAATCAATACCTTGCAGTATTTGGAAGGTCATTTAGATCGACATCAAGATTCCCCATTCAGAAAACCAGTTTCTAAATTCTTGAATAGATTTGCTGAAAATTGTATCGAATATTTGATTGTCAACTTCAAAAACCGTAAATTGGGTAACATGTTAGCTACGATCACGGGAATGGACGGTTGTGATAACTTGAGAAAGATTGCTAAAGAAAAGTTATCTGTTTTTGTTGACGATGTAAAGAATGAACCAGATAAGGAGATTAAAATCGTCAAATTTGCCAATTTGGTTGATTTAATAGAAGGAATTGGTAACCATGACGACGCGTGGTTTGATAACCAAAGAGATTTGTTGTTGACACTTTCTGAGCTTTTCGAACAAGTTTCCGATACCAAGTCTACCGCTTCTTTATCATCAGTTCATTTCCAAAGCGACCAAGGTATTGAAAAGCTTCATCAATTGATCATTTTGTTCTTGAAAAGAAATCCAAAAGAATTTGATCTTTTATTTGCTGTCGTGGATCGTGATTCGAAATTAAAAATTCCAGTACCAACTGGTATTGAAGACTATATTTTCAATGATGTCATTTCTTCAAGTGATCTTGAAAAAAGAGAAGCGCATTTGAATAAAGCTATCGAATTTGCCAGTGATAAAAGCTCTTGTTTGAAAGCAAAGATTTTTTTCTTGAAAAAAGTTTTCAATCCAATATTCATCTACGAGTCGGTCATGAATGGGAAAGTCGATGATTTCTTTGTCAAAAATAAACCTGAATGGTTGGAGAAATTAAATGACAGCATTTGGAAATCTACTCATGACATAATCACCGCCCATACTTCTGGTTCTATGGATAGTTATAGATTTGCGTTACTTGAAGTGACTGCGTTGTTGCTTAAGTTGGCACCGAAGTTCATTGCCGATTTACGTAAAGATATTATCAAGTTCAGTTGGAATTATATCAAATTGGAAGACAGTATTACCAAACAAGTTGCATATGTTACAACTTCATATTTTATATCTGCCTATGATACTCCAGCGAAGTTGACTACTCAAGTGTTTGTTGCGCTATTGAGAACTCACCAATCCGAATCGAGACACCTTGTTAAACAAGCATTGGACATTTTGGCACCAGTCATGTCTGAAAGAATGAAGGATGTGGACTCGCCAGATAGTTGGTTAAAATGGCCACGTCGTATCATATCCGAGGATGGATTTAATGTTACTCAAGTATTAAATGTTTATCAGTTTATTGTTCAACACCCAGATATATTCTTTGTTGCTAGAGAACATTTTGTCTCAAACATTATCACAGCTATGGGTAAATTAACCATTCTTGCCAACCCTGCAATTGAAAATCAAGTTTTGGCAATTGAGTTGGCGGAGTTGATTTTGTATTGGGAAAGAAAAGCCAAGAAAGCGAAAACCGAGACTGGAGATGATGGCAAGGTTGAAGTGAAAGAAGAATCTGAAAAACCAGAAGAAGAAGTAATGGATGCTATCAAAGAGGAAAAATCATCAGAGGAACAAGAAGAATCCAGTGACATAAAGGAAGGAACTGAAGAAGCTGAGAAACAATCCGAAGATGCGGAAGCAGAAAATGAATCCTCTGATACTGTCATGAAAGATGCTGAAAATAAACCAGAAGGTGACTTCACAACATCTCCAACATACACCATTCCATTTGGTCAAAGGGAAGCGTGTGTGACGTTCTTGATTAGATATGTTTGTATTAGTCCACAAAGAGCCTCTGAAAGTGAGTTGGGCCAAAAGGCTTTGGGCATATTATATGACTTGTTAAGTCCTGAGCATTGGTCGGAAGTTGCAGTCAAACTTACGTTCTTTGAAAAATTTTTGTTGTCACAAGATATCAATTCAAATAATTTGTTAGGTTACTGTTTGAACGCATTAGAAGTTTTGGGGGTGGTTTTGGAGTGGAAAAAACCTGAATGGATTGTGTCCAATCTTTCTTACCTTCACAAGTTGCTCGACAAATGTATCAAATCAGATAATCATGATATACAAGAAGTGTTGCAAAGAGTGTTGTGCACTATATTAAAATCCATCAATGATGAAAAAGGATCCAACGAAGAAGACGATGAAGAAGATGATATCAAGGAATTTATTTCATTGCTCACCACTACTGTTTCAGACGACTTGGGGGAAATGTCATCTGTTGCTGCTGGCGTCACTTTATCATGGACTTTGGCCAACTATAAACCAGCCACTTTGGATAGTTTGTTGCCGACGATTATGAAGACGTTCAATAAGCTTTGCAAAGATCACATTACAATCACTCATCAAGGAAGTCAAACTGCTTCTTCAAAAGATAGCGCAAGTTCTGAATTTGAAGCCAAAATGACTACGAAATTGCTTGAAAAGATTCTCAACTTATTCTCAATGAGAATTTCTAATTTGGGAGATCAAAGACGTATATTCTTGTCTTTGTTGGCTCAATTGATTGAAAGAAGTTTGGATAAAGATACCTTGGAAAAAATCATCAAGATTGTTAAGAATTGGGTTTTCTCGAAAACCGATCTATTCCCAACCACCAAAGAAAAGGCTGCAATTTTATCGAAAATGATGGTGTTCGAAGTTAGAGGAGAACCTACATTGTCCAAGGAATTTTATCAAATTATCATTGATATTTTTGAAGATGACTCCTTTAGCTGTACTGAACTTACAGTTAGAATGGAACAACCATTTATGGTGGGTACCAGATCAGTGGATGTCTCTATTAGACGTAAATTGATGTCTATATTGAATAACAGTTTAGAGAAGGATATTGCCAAGAGATTGTATTACGTTATTAGGGAGCAGAATTGGGAATACTTGGCCGACTACCCATGGTTGAACCAAGCTTTGCAATTATTATTTGGTTCATTCAATTTTGAAAGAATTGTCAATTTAGTTGCCGGTGAAAACAAATTATCACCAATAAATGTATTACCTTTCCTGGAATCCTCTGATAAAATGGAAGTCGATAATAACAACGACGGATTGAATGAATTATTGAAGAAACATTCAGAATTTTTAGAGGATGTTGGTAATATCAAAGCTGGTGATTTGTTAGAGCCCTTGGTTGATATGTTTTACCAAAGTGGGGAAACCATTCACAAAACGTGGGCATCTATCTTTCCAATTGCATTTTCTTCCATTCCTCGCTCTGAAAATTTGGACTTTACTAGGTTTTTGGTTATTCTATTGTCTAAGGATTACCACACTCGTCAAATTGATTTGAGACCAAATGTGATTCAATCGTTATTAGAAAGTGTTTCACGGTGCGATACTTTGCAATTACCTCCATTTGCCATTGAATGTTTGGCATCTAACTTTGATGCTTGGTCACAAGGTATTCATATTCTTGAAACTATTGATCAACAATCAGTCAATGCCAGTGCTGAAGTTCGTGAGGTTACCGAAGATGCATTAGCCAAGTTGTATGCGACATTGAAGGAAGATGACATGTTTTATGGTCTTTGGAGAAGAAGAGCTAAATATGCTGAAACTATTGGCGCTCTTTCTTATGAGCAAATTGGACTTTGGGACAAAGCACAGCAATTGTATGAAACTGCGCAAATCAGAGCAAGAAGTGGTGCTTTACCATATGGTGACTCAGAATACACACTTTGGGAAGACCATTGGATTCTTTGTTCCGAGAAATTGCAACATTGGGATATTCTTACCGATCTTGCACGACATGAAAGCTTCTCAGATCTTCTTTTAGAGTGTGGTTGGAGAGTCGCCGATTGGTATAATGATAGAGAAACGTTGGATCAAACTGTGAAGAGTGTTATGGATGTTCCAACTCCAAGACGTCAAGTGTTTGAAACATTCTTGTGTTTGCAAGGATTTGGCCAAGAGAAGGAAACATTGCAAGATTTGTCTCGTTTGTGCGATGAAGGTATCCAATTGGCATTACGTAAATGGCATGGATTACCAGAAAGATTTTCAAACGCGCATATTCCATTGTTGCACACATTCCAACAATATGTTGAATTCATGGAAGCTAGTCAAGTTTACGCAAGTTTGGTTACTACCAATGCTCAGAATTTGGATGTCAAGTCTCAAGAATTGAAGAGAGTGTTGCAAGTTTGGCGTGAAAGATTGCCAAATATTTGGGATGACATCAACATTTGGAATGATTTAGTCACATGGCGTCAACATGCATTCCAAGTTATCAATAAAGTCTACATGCCGTTTATTCCTGTATTGCAACAGAATAGCACCGGAAGTAATGCCAACTCGTATGCTTATCGTGGGTTCCATGAAATTGCTTGGGTAATCAACAGATTTGCTCACGTTGCGAGAAAGCATAATATGCCTGAAGTTTGTATTAAAGAATTAACCAGAATTTATCAATTGCCAAATATTGAAATCCAAGAAGCGTTTTTGAAATTGAAAGAACAAGTTAAATGTCACTACCAAAATTCAAATGAATTAAATACTGGTCTTGATGTTATTAGTAACACGAATTTGGTTTATTTTGCTACTCAACAAAAGGCAGAATTTTTCACTTTGAAAGGAATGTTTTTGAATAAATTGAATCAAAAGGATGAAGCCAACAAGGCATTTGCAACTGCAGTTCAAATTGATCTTCATTTACCTAAAGCTTGGGCAGAATGGGGTATGTTCAACGATCGTCGTTTCAAAGAAAATCCAAATGATATGGTCTATGCCAACAATGCCATCAGTTGTTACTTGCAAGCAGCAGGTCTTTACAAGAATGGTAAGACAAGAAAATTATTGGCCAGAATCTTATGGTTAATAAGTTTGGATGACTCCTCGGGTACTTTAGCACAAGCTTTTGAAAATTTTAGAGGTGAAGTTCCAGTTTGGTATTGGATTACGTTCATTCCACAGTTATTGACGTCATTGTCGCATAGAGAAGCAAAATTGGCTAAACAAATATTGGTTCGTATTGCCAAGAGCTATCCACAGGCCTTGCATTTCCAACTTCGTACGACTAGAGAAGAGTTTGCTGCACAACAACGTCAAGCTATTGAAATTGCACGTCAACAAGCAGCTGCTGCCGTTGCAGCTACGACAGTCAACTCAAGCGCTACGAATACAGCCAACTCCCCTTCAACTTCTGGCCAAGCAAATTCACCAACAGCTATGTCACCAGGAAATGATAAACTGATTAATGGTGAACAACAGAAAAGTGAACATAATGGAGATTCTGTTAAGAATGGAGAAACTGCTGGGTCGCCAACTGGCCATGCACAACCTCCACAGCAAGTTCCACAGCAAGCTCAACAGACGCAAGCACCACAAATTAGCATCCCTCTTTCGGTTCGTCAACCATTGGAACACGTGGACGAAGTAATGGCTATTTTGAAAACCGCATACCCATTGTTGGCACTCTCTTTGGAGTCGTTGGTTGACCAAATCAATCAAAGATTTAAGTGCACAGCTGATGAAGATGCTTATAGATTATGTGTTGCCTTGCTTAATGATGGTATCCAATACTTGAATAGGCTAGGTAATCCACGCGAAGATGCTAAATTGCCACCAGTTACTGAAGCCAATATCACGAGATTTGCCGAGACTGTTCTTCCAAAACAAATCAGAGCGGAATTTGAAAAAGATTTGGTTATTTCAAAACCAAATTTGGAAACTTATATTACTAAGTTGAGAAAATGGAGAGATAGATTGGAAGATAAATTGGATAGAAGAGTTTCGCAAGTCAATTTAGAAAACTTGTGTCCTCATTTGAGTGAATTCCATCATCAAAAATTCGAAGAAATTGAAATTCCAGGTCAATATTTGTTGAACAAAGATAATAATGCACATTTTGTCAAGATTGAACGATTCCTTTCCACCATTGATTTGGCGCGTGGCGCAAGTGCTTGTTACAAGAGGTTGAGAATCCGTGGTCATGATGGTAGCTTACACGCGTTTGCTGTACAATTTCCAGCGGCGCGTCATTGTCGTCGTGAAGAGTCGGTTTTCCAATTATTTAGAATTTTCAACGATAGCATCTCCCGGAAGGTTGAAGCACGTCGTCGTAATATCCAATTCACATTGCCAGTTGCTGTACCATTGTCTCCTCATATCCGAATTGTTAACGATGATACCAGAGATATTTCCTTACAGAAAGTATATGAAGATTTCTGTAAAAAGAGTAACAAGAGTCGTGATGAACCATTTATTTATACTGTTGAAAAATTAAGAGCTGCGTATGATCAAAGATTACCAAAACCAGACTTAACCAGTGTTAGGGTTGAAATTTTGAGTGCTATTCAAACCCTTTTGGTTCCAACTACAGTTTTGAAGAATTATTTTGTTGATTTGTATCCAAACTTTGAAGATTTCTGGTTATTCCGTAAACAATTCACATCTCAATATGCATCATTCGTCTTTACCACCTACATGATGTGTATTAATGCCAGACAACCACAAAAGATTTATATTAATAAAGGATCCGGTAGTGTTTGGACTTCGGATATGTTGCCTTACAAAATGCCAAACAAGAATGCGTTAGATAATGCTCAACAACAAAACAATAACAAACCAGCTCCAATATTTGTCAATGCCGAACAAGTTCCATTTAGATTGACTCCAAATATTCAAAAATTGATTGGAGAAACTGGATTGGAAGGTATCTTATCAGTCTATGTTTTGTGTATTGCGAGAGCATTATTGGAACCTGAATCTGATTTAGAACAATATTTGACATTGTTTGTTAGAGACGAAGTTGTTTCTTGGTTACAACAACACGACAAGAGTGTGTTGAATAGTCCAGATAAACTGTTCCGTGATATGGTTAGATTGAATGTTGAGAGTATTATTAGAAGAGTAATGACCATGGGACATGTTTCCTCGAATAATGCCGTGGCTAATCAAAATGCATTGGAGTTGATTTCACAAGCTGTTAACCCACGTAATTTGGCTTCGGCTGATTCTTTATGGATGGCATACTTTTAGAAACTTCAATCAAGTGTATTAAAAAAAAAAGAAATCTTTATTTGTATATTATACTTTAAATTGTAACAAAATTAATAATAAACGAACTTTTATATATATGTAACAACAACGGAAGACTTTTTTATAGGTATCATAAAAACATCAAACAGAATAATATCGATCTTGTTTATATCGATATTCGTCAATTGATTCAGTAGTTAAATTAATATTCTTATTCTTTTTAATTACTCTTCTATCAACTTTATTAGCAATATATTCCAAGGCTTTTTCACAAATAACCAACAATATGAATACACAAGAAGTAGCAAGGATTGAAAAGACTAAACTTGCAATTTGGAAAAAATTAATATATTTATCCACTCTAGTTTTTAAGATAACTTTCCCGCGTTCTTTTTCAATTTCAAACATTTCTCCAGCTTTCAAACATTGAATAACGGCAATTATATTTAAGATTAATCCAATAAATTCTAATATAAATGATGAAAATAAACATCGTAATGAAAGTATCGTCGGAATGGTACCGGAACATAATGGTAATACCAGGACATTAATCGCAAACTAATTTCAAAAATGGGAAAACAGGAATAGTTAGTAAAAAAAAAAAAAAAAAATAAACATTCAAATGTACTTCAATTGATTCGATATGGGAGGATTACCCAAGACGAAAAATACATACCATGATCAATGTAAATGCGGTTGAAATTATACAAATTGAAGGTCGATTTTCAATATCATCCAATGGAACACAAATATATATCAAAATATATTGGATTAATAAAAAACTTAGATAAATTCGGAAAAAATTCTTGAAAATGGTTAAATTGTAAATACTATAAATATTTTCAATAATGATATTATTACCAACATTGATTCTTTGTCCTTCTGGTAATGGAGGATCGAATAGTACGTTATGAACCATTGATTATTCGATCCCAATACTATAATTTATCTAAAATTGTTTCTATCTATTCGATTCTACAGTGATGATGGTGATGGAGATTTCATTAATTCGTTTGGTCAATAAAGTAGATAAAAGAGCCAAAACAAATGGAAGGAAGGGAAAAGGAACAAGTGAACAAAAAGTTGATGAATGTAAATAGAATAGTTGCAAAAAAAAAAAAAAAACCTAAACGACGAGCGATACTTCCCATGCTGCTAACAATTAGGGCATATCAAGAAAAAAATCAACCTTATTGACAGAATCAATTCAAGGAAACTTTAAAAAAAATAGTAATAGGTCTATCTATTTTTATATTTACACACATGTTAATATCTAAGAAGAGTTCTTTTAATCATTTAGGAACATCAGGAACTGGTGGCACAAACGGATCATTAGGACGATTAACCACCAATCTATTATACACATCTCTTTCCAATTTGGGAAATATTTTTTCACTTATTTCCACTCCTTCATTTATCCAACAACCCCAACTTCCCATCATATTAGCCATCAACATATCTGTGAATAATCTATCACCAATCACTAATATTTCATGAGGTTGAATATTAAATTGTTGAAAATAGTTTTGAATCTCTTGTAAACAACCGGGTTTTTTAACGGAATGACGTAATACCGTTACACCAGTATTGGATTCTAACGTAATTGCTTGGGCATGATTGATATCATCGTTGGTGCCAGCAGAATTACTCACGATTAATAAATGTTCTTTGGGATAGGTTTCTTTTAATTTCTTCCATGTTGTCTAATATCATTAAAAAAAAGATATATTGTTAGTAAGATGGTTGTAAAGAGTTGAAAAAATGCGTTTTCGCTTGATGGTGGCGGTGACATACTTCGTAAGCTGGCCAGACTTTGTCATCATGGTCTTTGGCAAAACAATTATCTTTATCTAAAACGACTCCCTTGATAATTGCCTGGGGCTGGTTGGGGATTTTGAACGGTATGGATAATTGGTCAAAGGATTTCACCGTTAAATGAGGTAAACATAAACTAGGATTATATAATAATCTAGATACATTGAGTGTTGCACTAAGATTGAAACTCATCATATAAGGGAGAGCCTATGATTGGGTTTTATGATGGGAATGTGTTTGAGTGACACGTTGGTTGTTTCATTTCGTTGATATTTCTCGCAACAGACGTTATTCCAGATGCTTCTGGATTAAGGCACGAAAAAAAAAATATATATAAGCAAATCTCTTGAAAAATTTTTCTCTGGCTACCCTTGATAAAAATACAACTTGATTTTTTTATCAAGATGTCAGAATCTACAGATGAAAAGAAGTCCAGCAATCCAAGACGTCCAAGAGTAAATAGGGGAGGCAAATCTCAACAACAAACATCTGGACGCAAAGGATATCGCAAGAGAAATAATTCAAATAGAGATGAAGAACAAAACGCCGAAGAAGAAGATATCCCAGAAGGTGAGCAATGTTTAATTTGTGCCGAGAAGATTGAGATTGCTGCCTTAACTCCATGTAATCATACCACTTGTCATAAATGTACTTTCAGACAACGCAGCTTGTATGAGAAAACCACATGTCTTATATGTCGTAGTGAAAATGACAAGATTGTGATTACTGAACAAATACATAAAGATTTTGCAGACATTACTGATAAAGACATTGTATCCCTTGATGAAAAATACAATATCCAATTTACTTCCAAACTTGTTGAACATGAGACATTGAAATTACTAGAAAATATCTGTTGCATATGTCATGAAACATTCCAAGATTTCAAACAATTGATAGATCATGCCAAAGAAGTGCATAGCAAGTATTATTGTTTAATCTGTTCCAAATTCAAACATGCATTTAAGTTGGAATTGCCCTTGTTTACATATAAGCAATTGCAAAAGCATCAAAGTGAAGGAGATGGTGAAGAGTCTGGATTTACAGGACATCCAAATTGTAAACATTGCCAAGGCAAAAGATTTTACTCAGAGGATGAGTTGAATGTTCATATTCGTGATAGACATGAACGTTGTCATATATGTGATCAATTGAATCCAAAAACAGCCGATTATTATAGGAATTATGACAGTTTATACAATCATTTCACCAAACTGCATTATGTTTGTTCTGTTCACAGTTGTATAGAGAAGAGATTTGTTGTCTTTAGGGATGATTTGGATTTGACAGCACACATGTTGAAAGAGCACGGAGGATTGACAGGAAGTAACAATAGAGTTGTTATTGGCTCCAATTCTCAGCATTTTTCACAGTTGTCAACGTTTGATTCCAGAAGAAATAATTCAGGCAGATGGATGGGTGAAGATGACGAAGTTTTGCAACAATCTCCGGAAATCAAAAAGAGAAGATTTGAAGAAAGAGCCAAACATTATTTGAATTACAACAATGATAAATTTAATGAGTTCCAATCGTTGAACAACAATTTTAAAAACAAGAACATCAACGCCAGTGAATTGTTCAATCTTTATAAGCAAGACTTCTTCATTCATCAAACACAAGAAGAATTGAATTTATTGGTGAAAGAGTTTCAAGAATTCTTCCCAAGTACTTCTGATTTGCATAAAGATTTGTCCAGCATCATCAAGGAGACAGGTGTGGAGAATTTCCCAGTGTTAGGAGGCGTTTCCAATGAAAACTTCCCCGTGTTGGGTGGTAACAGAAGTGGATCCAGTACACCGATGGCACAAAATTGGAGCAATGGCAGCAGCCGCAACAATTCATCAACTCAAGTGGACAAGTTCCCACCACTTAAGCCAAAAGCTAAAAAGACAGTTATATTGAGCAACCATAGACCTACAACTACCACAAGGACAGTTATTCGACCACTGTCGACTACAACAAAGAGACCACTTGCAACGTTTACAGCAGCACCGGTTACAGTTAAGACAGCATCAAAACAAAATTTCCCCACATTGGCAAAGAAATCAACCCCAGTACAAACACCATCATCACCAGCGACAATGGCACCAATCGCCGCTGCTTCGCCATCAAATTCATATACTAGTCTTCCAATGTTGGGGGGAAACAGTTACAATAGTGTGAATAACAGGTCGGGTAGTTCATCATTGGCATCTTCGAGGAATAGTTCTACAACTAATTTGAATGACAATAGTCAATTCCCACAACTTCCAAAGAAGGTACCAAAGAAGAAGATCATTCCGAGAGTTAAAGAGTATAAGATACCCGATCCAAATTCATGGGGGAAATAGGACAAATAGGGGGAGGACATGGATTTATTTTTGTAACTGATAATTTTTGTACTTTAACAAGATCCTTGTTTTCTTTTTATTTTTACACATTGTACTTGTTAATGTTTTTTTTTGTAAGATCTTGCGAATAGTGTTGTGTTATGTACTACCAAATATTATAACAATAGATACAGGAACCTGACAGGAATCAATGATACCGTCTTTGTTGCCGACCAAAAAGATGGTTTTGGAAAACACGGCTAGTAATTTCAATTTTTGCATATTCAATCAGTTGAGTAACTTCCGGCAAGTAGCTGCTGGGTACAATAATACCAATGTAAGAGTTTTCTGGGGGGTGTACAAACCATTATTTCACGGAAATCCGCGGATCAATTACGAGAGCTGGGTTCCATTGCCCATCGATTCCTTCAAGAGACAACACGCCAATTGTAACTAGATTGATAGGAGAAAGAGCGAGAGAGATAGAGTTACACGAGATTAAGCTTCTTAAAACAATAAGCGTGGAATTGAATGGGTTTTCAGCATTAAAGCCACAAAAAATCTCCCCAGAAAGTCTCAAAACCGGCAAATTAGAGTATGAGTTAATTTTTTTTACTCTTCGTGTTTGTATTTGTCTTGCTTTGTTACGTTCTGGTTAGTGGGTTTTTAGTTCCGATGAAGTGAAATTTTGTATTCCGTCCTTGCTATTAAGTGGAAGAAGACGGGTTGACACTGTGCCGGAAATTCGAAGTGTTCTAGAACAGAGCAAATTCCACCAGCTTACTCTTATTAAAAAAATAAACCAGAATGGAATAGCGGAGACCAGCAACTTATGTCAATTTCTATTGTTTGATTTGGCAAGTTTATTAGAAAGCTTGTCACTGGATTCCGTTACATTGCATGACGATTGGGATGGACTGCTTTATCTGACCGGAAGGCCATTTGTTGTTCTCCCCCCCCGGTAGTGTTACGGATGAGAGCAATTTTTTTTTTCTTTTTGGCTTGCGTTGTTTTTTTTTACATGATTACCACGATTTCCGGAAAACAGTTTTCGGTTTTGCATTATTGCTCCAGGGAAAAAGCTAACCCCGACTTTGCTTTTTGTCTTTTGAGTTTGAATGCAACCAGGGAAGTGTGAAAAGACCGTTGTTTGTAGGGAATCTTGCGATTTAATAGAGAATAGGGGTAAGAGGAATACATGTGAATTGCTATTATTTGCGGTTGTGGTGGTGGTTGTTGTTGTTGTTGTTTCATAACCATGATGCTTAAGTTGGTTATCGGAAACAGTAAGTTTAGTAAGAAACGGCTAAATCGGCATGGATAGAATGGCAGAGAATACAAAAGATGAGTTTTAGTTTGCGGAAATAAATCAGTAACCAACTTAATAGCAACAATAAGTCGTGTACCCAATACCGGCATATAACATGAGAAGAGCAAAAAAAAAAAAAATTCTCGAACAAAATGCAAACATAAAAATTCTTATTGTTAATTTTTTGCGGTTACTAATTGGGGGAAAGTATTTGTGTAATATCACTGGTCATACATTACTAATTTTTTTTTTTTTTTTTTACACTTTTACAACCAACCAATACTTCTATTCTTATGCTATAACTAACACATATAGTCTCATCACACATCATACATGATGTACTTATCACCACAATTCATACAATACAATATATAAACAACTACATTTTCCCTCCTTTTTCTTTTCATTCTTTATATATCTCTTTTTTATTCTTACTTATATCTCCATATCTCATTTATCTTCAAACTTATATACCTCCCCATCAACCGTTACTTCATTTCATTAAATCTCACATTAATAATTTATTCTTACAATTTGATTTATTTATTCACTACCACTACCATTACAGTTTAATTATTCTATACCCAATTGTTTTTTTTTTTCATTATATCTTCACACAAACATGTCTAATATGATCATCCCAATCACCAAATTCTTAAACAAATTCAAGAAGATCTACAACTTGTACTACTACAATTCTCCATTACCTGTGTTGTCCAAGGGTGAAGCCATCATTTTCCAAACCATAAACTTTTTAATCTTAGCCATCAGTATCTATTACACCATCTTCTTTGTTCCTGTATTTTTGGCCCAATCCACTGAAAAAATCATCTACTACTTGTCTGGTAAACACATCAGTATCATCAGTTTATTGACTACCAGTTTGAAATTGGTACAAGTTAACAATAACCCTATCGTCAACAATATAACTCTAAATACGGACTCACTTTTCAGCCAATACTAATGCCCCATAGTTAATGTTCTCCTTTTCCGTTTCTTTGTTTTTTAAATGCCCCTTGCTTATGACTAATTTTTGTATATAGCATATATACACCCATTCATTCACACACACTAACACACTAACATATATCTTAATACTACTACTACCACCATTACTAATGTTATTGTTACTGTTACTGTTATCACTAATATGATCTTAATTTTAATACACAACTTTTCTTACACAATCATTTGACGTCTCATTACCACGCTCTACTTACCTAATTAGTAATTCGTACATGCTTCCGAGGAAATAGCCTCGTTTTTTGTTGTATTTTTTATGGCAACTTGCCGGAATAATTTGTGTAATCCGCCTAGATGTGTGGTTATGATACTTTTTACATTCCTGAAATAAACATTAACAACAATAAGAAAAAAAAAAGGAAAACCTTCTTCCCTGTGCTTGTTGTTTTGGCTGTAGTTGAAGGTTTGAATTTTTCTTGACGTATTACTTCCCATTTATGCGGATATTAGTTAAGGCAAAAGTGTTTTTTTTTTTTTTTTCACTACTTTTTCTTAGTAATGATGATAATGATATGATGATATCATCGATATGGAGAGGTGGAAATAAATGGATTTCTTGGAATCTTCCGAGGGAACTTTTTATGATGAAGTAGTAAATTATAATAGTTTCTTTTTTTTTTCGGCGTTTTCTTTTTGTACGATTTTGCGTTGCATAGGCAACTTTCAATTTTGTGTCGTGTGAGAACGGATTTCACCCGATAAGTTTCGGCAATAAGAGTTTCACATAGACTTCCTAATTGGGTACAGATTGTAGTTACGCAATTCATCAGCTCAGGCTGCTATGATGGTCGTGTTAGATCAACAAAAAAAATCAATAAATCTGGCAGCATTTTGTCCACTACCATTTTGCCACGGACCATTATATCATTATCTGCAATTTTCCCCCATAGTTACAATGAGACAGAGAACAACCATATTCAATCCTTATTCTAGTCATGATGGAATTGTAACCAACGTCAACAAAACAAATTTCCAATTGTCTAGTGTTGAAGGGTACCCATTCCTTATTGAAAATAAGTATACCACCCTGCCAAGTACGTCATATCCAGCTATCAAACAAATTAGAATTCAAACTAAATTTGACAACTCCGCAGTCAATGGCACGATTTTTCAATTTGATTATGTTCCTGGTTTGAATGTCTACGCCATACCTGAAGTCAATGTCGACAAGGAAGAATTTTGGCAACAAGTGGGAAATTTGACAACCGAACTATTGAACATTACAATTCCTTCCGAATCATGGATTCCGAGTTTAAACTCATTTTATTATTACGATTTGAAGGCATTGGGTTTGAATAACTTTAGTCTACATGATAATTCAGATTATGATTACACTTTCACCAATGACAAAATAACTATACGTGAGCTATTAACCAACGTGGAAAATTTGAATTTCGATAGTGATCCCGAACTATTTAAAGAAATTGGATTGTTTTTGGTTGACGATAAGATCTCCAGTCCCGATGACTTGAACTTAGTCGGTCTTCGAGCTGTGTTAGACGATGCAGACGAGGATAAGAATATACACAAAACCATGTTCCATATAAAACCTAGACATAGATATTTGGGGAAATCAGAATCTAAAATAATTCCTCAAGGTTTGCATCCTATATTAAATACTAAAATTGATGTGGCCTTACCGACTGATATTGATATCCAAGAATGTAAGTTGTACTACCACTTGAATGTTAACAAATCTTTAATATTTGACGAGTTTCAAAATATTCCAGAAAGTTCACAATTGGTGGTTAACAATGGCAATAAGAACTTGGAATTGCCAGAGTATAAAATAACCGAATGGGGTAATGAAGTTCTATTCGAGTTTGACAATATCACCAACGAAGTCAACTTGACATTGCATTCGAGGTATCAATTACCTGAAAACGGTAAACAAGAAAAGTATACCGAGATTATCAATACTCCTCCAAACGTTTTCATTGGTTGTAATGTCAAAGAAGCCAATTTGTTAAACAAATCACCCTTTGATACCAAGAATGAACTAGGAGGCAATTACGAAGTTTATTTTACAGAAGACACTGTGTTTTATCACTTGCTGGATCAAAGTGATACTTTAACAATCGACATCCCACATGGGACTACTACATTTGATAGAATCAATAGCATTACCATTCTTAGTCTATTAATTGGGGTGTTGTTTATTTTATACTCAATCATCTCCAAATTGTTTACTCCAAAAGTTAAAACCGACTAGTTATTATACAAACTTTCTATCCAAATAAATTCCAGTCTTTAACTGTAAAACTTGTACCTATTTCTCTAAACAATTTGTAACTTTCGTTGATGAACTTGTCAGTTTCGGAATTCCAATTAAAGTTCACTTCTGTAGGTTCTTTCAACGGTATGATATATTGCAACAACACGTCAGTATCGACTCTATCCAACCGTATTAAACACAACAAGTTTACAATTTGTTTAGGTGAATCTGATCCCACTTTTCTATATTCGGGAACAAAATTAACATAACTGAAATATCTATGTATCCCATCCTGATCAATTTCTTCCAATGGCTGGTTATGTACATGACTTGGTACTATATCTTGCAAATGTAAATGCATAGCTTCTTGATATTCAATTGGGTTCACTTTTTCTAACAAATCAATAATCAATGATTGATCAAATTTCCCCGAGGTGGAAGTTGATAATTCATTAATGAACACCTCTTGTGTATTTGGAACATCTCTTATATGAGAAACATCAATGAATGAAGATGGTAATTGTTTGATAGTAATTGCTCCTCCGTAAAGATCTGTTGTCATCATCGTTGTCTAGCTGTTGAGTGTGGGTATGGAGTTGGTTATTGCTTGTAGGCTAAGAAGAAGAAGAAGAAGAAGAAGAAGAATAAGATGATAATGATGATGATGAGGTCTTTGTGGAATGGCAATAGGGAGTTGAATGCCATGCGATTTCTTTTTTTTTTTTTTTTTTAGGTACGCCACGGCCACGACCAGTGCATGATGAGAATTTCAGGCACGTCAACGAAAGAATTAAAAAAAAAAAAATATTAAAAATAGCCTAGATCTGAGAAATCTTGTATTCCACGGAGTCGTCATTTTCCACACATACACACTAACAACAATCATATATCTAGCATTAGCATTAGCATTAGCAATATCATGACGAAATTTAAATCTAGTTCCAGGGTAGGGTTTCGAAAATACATACCTATAATTTTAACCCTAACCATACTTGGGTTGATAGTGACATTCTTCAGTTTCCCTTCGCTTAATGGTGGGAAAGATATTCAAGAAGTTATATCCAATTTACCCAATGATAAAATGCTAGGATTATCGAACTTATTAAGCACAGAGAATAGTAAAAACCAAGGGGAATTATTAGCCAAGATTGAAAAATTACAGAGTAAATTCTTTGAAGAACAAAATGAACGTTTAATTAGAATTGAAGAACAAAACAAATTATTATTGGAAGAAATCAAATTCTTAAAAGCTCCACCAGCCACAGCATCCATTAGAGAAAAGTTAACATATTTGTTTCCATATGATGCTGAAGCTAAATTCCCAGCATATATTTGGCAAACTTGGAAACATGGTTTGAATGATGAAAGATTTGATGAGAGATATAAAGACGGTGAAAGACAATGGGCATTTAAGAACCCAGGGTTTGTTCATGAATTATTCAATGATGATACTTCTCATGCTATGGTTAGACACTTGTATAAACAAATCCCCGAAGTTGTCCATGCATTTGAAAAATTACCAGAAGTTGTACTCAAGATGGATTTTTTCAGATATTTGATTTTATTCGCTAAAGGAGGAGTATATGCCGATATTGACACTTTCCCAATCCAACCTATTCCCAACTGGATACCTGAAAATGTTAGTCCCTTGGATATTGGGTTAATCGTTAGCATTGAAAGTGATTCGAATTCTCCACATTGGAGACAAGATTCAGTAAGAAGATTACAATTTGCTCAATTCGTCATGCAATCCAAAGCAGGACATCCAATATTAAGAGAAATCATCGCTGAAATTGTTGAATATACTAAAAGAACAGATGTGTTGGAATTAGCAGGAAATACTAATGATAAAAATCAAGCAATTATGAAATGGACCGGTAGTGCCAGATTCACCGATGTTATTTTCCAATATTGGAATGATTATTTATTAAGTGGTATTTTTGAACAAATAAATTGGAAACAATTACATAATTTGAACGTGCCGAAATTAATGGGTGATGTTTTGGTATTACCTCGGAATTCTTTTGCTGCTAAAGATGAAAAAGACCAATTGGCATTTGCTAAACATTACGGTGATAAAATTTATAAACAAGGTTAACAATTCATACAAAAAAAAAGAGAAAATATAGAAAAGAATTAAAGGTGTAGTCATACAGAAATATACAGATATTATTATTAAAACAAGCGAGTTGTGATATGTGATGTTTGCAAAGATTCATGAAAGATGATAACGTTAAGGTTTTTGGCAGATGATACTAACAGCCACACACCCTTTTCAACAGAACCATCACTTTTTCAACAACCACGGCGATTTTTAATTCATGTAAGTAATTAAACTAATTTTGAAATTGTTTGCTCACAACGTCAACTATATTTAGCCCTATTTCAGTACATATTTATCTCTTGATTGTTGTTTGACTGAAACAATTCAAACTACTCTCACGACCAATTAAATTTAAATGATTTAAAATCCATTTTCATTGTTGAAGGTAATAGATTGTGGATTTACAAGTTTTGTCATATTCTGGAATGTAAATAAAAGGGGAAACAAAACAAAGGGGGGAAAAAGTTAAAACGACAATCGTTTGTTCTTGACGCGTGAGTAAGCGAGAAAATAAAAAAAGATCAGCCCCGCGACTTCGGTTGGAAATCTTTTCTGCCCAATATTGCACTAAAATTGTACTGCCAGACAATCTCACTGTGCGCGGAATGTTGAACTTTTTGTTTGTTGCTTTGGGTTTTGCAACTAAACAGAAATTGGTTATGACATTCCCATGCAACACAGTTTCAAAATATATCCCATTCCTTAGGGATCTTCACATTCATTTATACCAATATTACTTTAAAATAAAACCAAAAAATGTTCCCCCTTTTTTTTTGCCTTCAATAAAATGTATTATTGTTCTCCTGTCTTCTTTTCTTTCTTTAGTTCATCAATACCAGTTTTACCATCTGTTTTTCAAAAAGTGGTTGCAATAATCATGTCTAATAATCAACCTGATAATATGGACGAGAAGAAATTTAATCGTCGTCATCCTTATTTAAGAAAACCTTCAATCAAGAAACCACTTGATTATTTGGTTAGATTAAGTGCAAATTTATCCGATATAAAACTTCCTTATTTAGATGACACGGTATCCACTCATCCATCGTTACAAGAAAAACAACTGCTCCAACCACAACCACCAAGAAGACATCGTAGTGTAACTGATGAATCTCACACTGATAACAATTCCAGTCGTTATGATGACGACGACGACGACAATGATCATGAATATGAGAATGACTTTGATTATTATGATGATGATGGACAGACTTATGGAGGAAGTAAAATCAGTTATAACGTCGACCGTGATGAAGTATTAAGTTTCTATAATAATGACGAAGCAGCTGAGAATGAAAGTATTTCCGCATCAACTTTAGCCATGTCTACTAACGATATGACCAGTGGGAATTTGAAAAACAAAAATAAGAAAGCTTATTATTATGAAGCCGATGCTGGTGATGGTACTCATTCTACTGATCAATATGTTACTGGATTTCGATTAGTATTGACACTTTTCAGTTGTATTGTTTCGTTATTTTTAGTTGTCTTGGATCAAACTATCGTTACCACCATCATCAGTGATGTCGGTAATTTATTCAATTCCTTCGATAAAATCGGTTGGTTAACTTCAGGTTATTTGTTACCCATGGCATGTTTATCGTTATTAAACAGTAAAATTGCCATTGCCTTCGGAAGGAAGAATTGTTTATTAGCCGGTATAGTCATTTTCCAAATTGGGTCCTTGGTTTCTGCCTTGGCAAAAAACATGGGTATGTTAATTGGTGGAAGAGTTATTCAAGGTTTAGGAGGTGGTACTATCCAATCTATCATTTCTATCATTTTAACTGAATCCGTGCCAATTTCTAAACGTTCCTTATCCTATGCATTATTGGGAATAACATATTCTTGTAGCTTTTTGGGTCCTATTGTCGGAGCAGCAATTTTGACACACTTGAATTGGAGATGGTGCTTTTGGATCAATTTACCCATTGGTGGTGCTTCATTTGTCGTGCTTTTATTGGGATTCAATCCTCCTAAAGTTAAAGGAAATGTTAAAGAACGTTTACTGAAGATTGATTATATGGGTACCTTTTTATTAACTACCGGTTTGGTATTGATCTTGTTGGCACTTTCCTTTGGTGGGGAAGAATTTAGTTGGAAATCTGGTTATATTATTCAGAATTTCATCGTTGGTGGATTTCTGCTTATTGCGTTTATTATTTGGACATTCAAATATTCACCCAACCCCATGATTTTATCAATTTTCATTCAGAAGTTTACCATTTTATGTGCTTGTCTTTCATCTTTCACCAACTTTGCCGTCTTCATTGCATTAATTACTTATTTGGCTACTTATTTCCAAATTATCTTCAACAAATCTGCTTTCAAAACTTCTATTGCCATTTTGCCAATGATTGTTTCTGTCGTTGTTGCATCCATGTTGAATGGTCCTTTTCTTCGTCGTACCAGAAACGTCAAGGCATCGATGTTATTATCAGGTATTCTTGCTCCCATTGGAGCAGGTTTATTATTGTTATTGAATAGAAAGTCTAGCATTTCTGCCCAAATTGGATTACAAATCCCCGTTGGCGTTTCTATTGGGTTACAATTTCAAGCTTCGTTATTATCTTCCCAATTGGAAGTACCTAAAGAAATTGAAGGTTCATTGATTATGATTACAGTGTTTTTATCATTTTTGAAATCTTTAGGTGGTACCCTTGCTGTAAGTTTTGCACAATTGATTTACAACACTTCGGTCAAGCAAAAATTCGACTCGTTTGTGAATAACCTCGACCCAACTTCTATCCAATACAAAACATTGACAAACTTCGATGGTAAAGAAATTGTCTCAACCCCTGATGTTTTATGGACCGATATCCCAGATGAAAACATAAGAGATTTGGTGTTAGATAAAGTTATCATGTTTGCATTGAAGAATGTTTTTTACATGGCATTGGGATTTGCTGCTATTTGTACTCTTGCATCTCTTTGGACCACCAACAAGAAAGTTCCAAAAGATAAAGATGTTGCCCATAACGAAGCTGAGAAAGATGGTACTTTGAGCAGATCTGGCTCCATGTTGAAGAGAACATCATCGATGATTTCAAGATATTCTGCAACCACCATCATGTCCAATTCTACCATTCATGGAAGTGCCAACAACTATCTTGATCAAAATGCAAATAGTACTGCCGAAGTGATCAGTAGATATGCTACCGCCAATGAATCGGAAAGTAAAATCACCAAGCCAGTTAAAGCTCCTACAATTCATGACAATATTGCCATGCCAGAACAAAAATCTCCTAAATTGCCTCCAAAAGATAGATTCAAAACGTATACCCCAATAAAACCTGCTTTCAAATCAAATAACACGACAAATTCTCCGAGATACAACAGAGTTTCTCCATCTCCTGCAGAAAAATAATAGAGTATGTACTTCATGTAGTCTGCATTACCTTCTTCTTTGTGTCTATGTAATTTGTGTATAGCATGGAAAAATATAATAATTATCCGTCCGTTTAATCGGCAAAAAAAATACTAATTGACATTTTTCCGTTCCGATTCTGCACAGAAAATTTGCTCCACCGTTTAAGTTTCAAATCGTAACCAGAATCGCTATCATTGCGGAACATTGCTCGCCCCAACCCCTCTCTATGAAACGCCACAGGTTTCCAATATATAAGTAACATTCTAGACTTTGACATTTTTCAATTTTTGTTTCCCCCTTACCACCATCATTTATCATCTTTAACACAACTCACCACCACCGCCACCAATGTCAAACACTCCATTGAAAGATTCATTAGTATTCCAACCAATCCAAGTTGGTGACAAAACCCTTTCTAATAGAATCGTTTATTGCCCCACCACCAGATTTAGAGCTGCAGCAAGCCCAGACCAACCAAACACCAGACACGTGCCTCTGGATCTAATGATCCAATACTATGCCGATCGTGCACAATATCCTGGTACATTATTAGTGACTGAAGCTACGTTGGTTTCCGATCGTGGTGGTGGATATGACGGTTGTCCCAAAATCTCTACGAGACAAGAAACCAAGGCATGGAAAAAAGTAGTTGATGCAGTTCATGCCCAGGGATCATTTTTATCATGTCAGTTTTGGTTTTTGGGTAGAGTTGGTATTCCAAAGATTTTGAAACTGAGAGGATTGGATTTCATAGCTGCTTCTCCAATTTATGAAAGTGATAATTCTAAGAAATACGCTGAAAAATTTAAATTACCATTACGTGAAGTCACTCAACAAGAGATTCATGATATTATTCATAAAGATTATACCATTGCTGCCAAAAATGCTGTTGCTGCTGGGTTTGATTATATTGAATTACATGGTGCTCATGGATATTTCCTCGATACTTTCTTACATGAATGTTCAAATCAAAGAAAAGACAAATATGGAGGTTCGATTGAAAACAGATGTCGATTCTTATTGGAATTAATTGATCATTTGACAAATGTGGTGGGTGCCCATCGATTAGCATTAAGAATATCACCTTGGGCTGAAATTCAAGGTATTGTGGAACAAGAAAGTCCAATTCCAACCTTCACTTACTTAATCAAGGAATTGCAAAAGCGTGCTGATCAAGGTAATCAATTGGCTTATTTATCCGTTGTTGAACCAAGAGTTCAAGGAACAGTCACAGTGTCATTAGATTCCATGAAAGGAGACAACAAATTTGTTGAGAATTTATGGAAAGGTGTATTGTTACGAGCTGGTAATTATACTTATGATGCTCCAGAATTTAAAGGTATTGTGGAGGATACAGCTAATGGTAGAACTTTAGTTGGATTTAGTAGATTTTTCACATCAAATCCTGATTTGGTGTTGAAACTTAAAAACGACCCTGCTGGGTTGGTCAAATATGAAAGAAAATTGTTCTATGAACCATTCAACTATGGTTACAACACTTATGGACAAAATGAACCTGTGGATGAAGAGAAGGAGAGAAAACGATTACCAAAGATTGCACCTTTGGATGATGCTAGATTATAGATAAAGTTTTATAGGGAGATAGGGAATATGAATGTATGATGGATTATTCTTTAAAAACTTTCAGCTTGCTGCTCAAGGGGTTGGAAAGCGGTATATTACCAACCGCAATTAACTCTTTCGGTTCTCCGATAAGAACGAGAACGCAATTAGAGGTGTTTCACGTCACAAAGGACTTAAGCGGTGGAGAAGTGTCTATGAATACCCATATTAGGAATAATAGGTTTAACTCCAGTATCATCTAACCGTGTGGGTTGGTCTTTTCTCATACCCCATAGGAGTTTAAAAAAGGCACAAGATAATTGTCATATGATTCCAACTAAGCCATGGTAACGCCTTTCCTTGCAAATGTGTTAACTTCGGAGTTTTGTGAGTTGAGTGGAACCAATGAGATTCGCATCTGTCCTAACACCGTCGACGTACCCCACATCAGGCGTACTTCGTGTTCAGCCTAGCTGGCAGTACTTGTGTATTGCTCGGCGTTTAGTTTGCTTTTTTTCGTAATCGCCTCACGTTTCCTTTTTCATTGTAAGTGAAAAAAAATTTTGTTGCGAAAGGAAAAGAAATGTTGCGTTGCTCTTCTCTTCCAGCATTTTTTTTTTGGTACAAACGACGGAAAAGCGCCGGATGGATTTTGGCACACAAAAATAATATAATGAATACCCATGGCGTAAAGAAATTTTTACATACTTGGTCAGGAGATGCATGAGAGCTGTCGGGGTAGACAGTGTTTTTAACCTGATGAAAATTGGTTCATGCATATGTGTGCAAAAATATATATATATATATGTGATTAGAATTCCGCCGTTGTTTGCTTTTTTCAATTCTATTCCTCTCTGATTTTCGTAAAGTAATCAACTACTACTACTACTAATTACATCCATCATGGCTTCATTAAGTACCTCACAGTCATTTGATAAAAAGCAACATAACAGTTACGACCATCATCCAGTGCAAGCTATTTCATACGCAGGGGAAGGAGATGAATTTGTTATCCTTGATGGTAAGAAATATTACAGACATGAATTAATGAAAGCTTTCGTGGGTACTTTAAACCCAGGTTATGCCCCATATCCCAAACACGAATTCGGTAATGCTTCCGCAATTGGACTTGCAAGTTTTGCCCTTTCCACATTTGTCCTTGGATTATACTACTCCCATGCTAAGGGGATCACCAAGATGAATGTTTCCGTGGGTCTCTGTATCTTCTATGGTGGATTAACTGAATTCCTTGCTGGTGTATGGGAATTTTTTTGCGGAAACACTTTTGCCTTTACTGTTTTCTGTAGTTTTGGATCATTTTGGATTATTTTGGGAACCATGAATGTTCCTTCGTTTGGTATAATTGCCGCTTATGAAGACCCAGTAATGTTAGGCAACGCTGTCGGTTTGTTCTTAATCGGTTGGGGACTCTTTACTTTCATGTTGTTGATCTTGACTTTTAAAGCTACCTATGCATTCGTTGCTTTGTTTGTAACTTTGGATGCAGCATTCTTTGTATTGGCAGCTGGCAATATGGTTGGAAGTACTGCTTGTATCAAGGCTGGTGGTGTTTTGTGTATCTTAAGTGCTTGTTGTGGATGGTACGCTATGTTTGCAGGTATGGCAGACAAATTCAATTCCTATTTTACTTTTCATGGTCTCCCCATGCCGGTTTATGAAAAAAACAGATAATCTAGTTAATTGCATAATGGAAATTTATGTAATGCTCAACTAGAATTCTTTTACACTAATAATAAATATATCTATTTCATCTATTATAAAACAGTAAAAAAATAAATCTCAAATTCATCTCTCCACCTTAAGCCAAAGGTTTACCTAGCCTGGCTCTTTCGGTTTCTTCATCAAAAGTCTTTGTCTCTCCATGTTTCAACCATGTATTGTACCCGAAGTTATCTGGGTTGTAAAAAGTAGGTCTTTCATATGGAGTTAAAGGAATACCGTCTTTCAATTTCTCAACCAAATCTGGATTTGATATAAAAAATCTCGAAAATGCAAGCAAAGTTCTTTCATTATCGATATCTTGATCGACTTTATCCAATTCGTGTATATAAGTACCTGCCCTGATGAAATTACCTTTCCAATATTTATAAGTGAAATCATTTGAACCAACTTGATTTTCCTTCTCGATATCCCAACTTGCTTGCACTCTTGGTTCAACCAACGAAACATAGGCTAATTGATTTCCTTCATCGGCTCTTTTTTGTAATTCCTTCAAAATGTAACTATGGAGTTCTTCACCTTCGGGTTCAACCCCTTGGAATCTTGCCCATGGTGACAACCTCAACGCCAATTTTTCAGCACCAACAATTGGAATCAATTTATCAACAATACGCAACAACAAACGGGCACGATTTTCAATACTACCACCATACTCATCTGTTCTTTTATTGGAAGCAACATTCAAGAATTGATCCACCAAATAACCATGAGCGGAATGGATTTCAACATAATCAAACCCAGCATCAAGGGCATTCTTAGCAGCATTTGGATACTCAACATTCACAATATGATCGATCTCTTCAATGGTCAATTCACGCAATGGGTTTCCTGATTCTTTAGCAATTTGTTCCGTCTCTTCATTCCAATAAACTGGAGATGGAGCTAAATAAGGTAATCCAGCCTTTTTCAAATTATGGGCATTAGCAACACGACCCAAATACCACAATTGAATGGAACTGTAACTTTTATTAGCATGAATAGCATCATTGATTTTCTTCCAGCCTTGTACTTGCTCTTTGTTGAAGATACCTGGCACGTGTGGATTTAACCCACCTTGTGGAGAAGCATATGTAGCTTCAGTAATAATCAAAGTTCCGGGATACTTGGATCTGTCGTCGTAATATTCCAATTGTAAATCTGTTGGTACATTATCCGTTGTGGCACGGTAACGAGTGGACGGAGCAAACGCGATTCTTTGTTGTAACGTGTTTGCACCTACCTTGATTGGTTTAAAAAGTAAAGTGTTACCTAATGGAACGATTTGAAAGGCTTCCTTTGAGACAGTCATGGTTAAGTAATGAAGATGACCTTTGTCAGTGGTTGTAGGATTTTCTCCAAAGATGTGTGGCTCCTTTTATATCGACAGGGGAGGAAGAAAAAAAAATAAGGTTAGATTTGTCAGCAATTCAAAGTCCGATTTAAAACGATCCTGGGGCGGAAATATGCGCCATACATTAAGCGAACATATCCTGTTCTATCAAAGTCATTGGACCCCAATGAACAAGAACCTGTCAATACTCTAATCTCAGACAAACTCTTAAAGCATTTTGCTGATTAAAGTTGCCTATATTTCATCACCACACAAAAAAATCTCGCACCCTCGTAATTTGCGTTTCCGGTTCGAAATCCAAGAATTTTAGTTTCTATTTATTTTTCCTTTTTTCTTTTTTTTGCAATCTAAATATTGATGGAACAACGTAGAACATTTTTGTTCGTGTACGTCCTGTTAAGTTAGACTAAACTATAAAAGAAAAGAAATTGTTAAGGCCCATCCTGTCATCCGTTTTGGCACAATCTGAAAAAAAAATGGGATGACATTTGCTGCTGGCCCCCCGCACGGTGTAGTGCTCGTTGTTCCACGGGTAGGTTATGAGAAGGGCCGGTCTTTGATAAGCCAAAACTAATGAGCCCACTAGAGCCGTCTTTGTTCAACTCCTTCCATGAGGTTCTACATGTATTAGCAACTATTACTTGCATCCGTGGTAGTTAAACAAGTAGTCATTATAAAATTAAACCGATCAATATACACAAAAGTCATCTAGATGCCCCCGCTCACCCTCGGCTCTTACATATTGAAAACCTTTTTATTGCAGACTGGAACTTGCAAAGGTTTGACAGTGAAATAGGAATTGAATTTATCGGCTACACCTGCAAACATACCGTACCATCCACAGCAGGCACTGATGATGCACAATACACCGCCTCCTCTGAAACAACCTTGGCTATCGGTCATATAAGCAACTGCTAAAACAAAAAATGCGGCATCTAATGAAAGAAATAATCCGATAAATGGAACCGTAGCTTTCAACGTTAAGATTAACATCATGAACGTAAATACACCCCAAGCAATTAAGAACAACCCGATGGCGTTTCCTTGCATTTCAGGATCTTCATACGCAGCAAGTATACCAAATGAAGGAACATTTAAAGTACCCAAGCATATCCAGAATGCACCATAACTGCAAAATGTCATATAGGCAAAGGTGTTACCGTTGAAAAATTCCCACATACCAGCAAGGAATTCGGTTAACCCACCATAGAAAATATAAAGCCCAACACCGCCATTAATATGATGGATTCCTTTTGCACCAGCACAATATAATCCAAGGGTGAAGGTGGTTAATGCAAAACTTGCAAGTCCGATGGCAGAAGCATTACCTAATTCGTGTTTGGGATATGGAGAAACACCAGGGTTCAAAGTACCCACAAATGCATTCATAAGTTCATGTCTGTAGTACTTTTTATTTCCGAGAACGACAAACTCATCACCTTCACCAGCGTAAGATATAGCTTGCACGACATGATCTGCAGCATCTTTGGATTGTATTGATTGGGATGAAGAATGTAAAGATGACATCGTTGGTGTAAGTTACCGCAAAATATATAGTTTATGGAAACTGATATGTATAAAATAAATTCTCTTAATACGAAATGCAAGGTTAATATATAGAAGAGGATTTTCTTAAAAAATTTTCAACGTGGAGAATTCGGAGTTTTGAAGTCTTTGTGCGTTTGTGTGAAGTACGTGTGAAGTGTGTGTTTGTGTGTGTGAGTGTGGTTATTGAGGTACGATCGGCTAGAAAATTTGCTGGTTCTTCTATCAAAGTCTATTCGGTGATTATGCGTCAAACAAAGGATATGCACCAATAAATATTGCTTGAAACCCCCGCTCGAGTTGTTATTCTTTCCCTGTGTGACAGAATCTTACCCATCTCGGTTGCAAAGAGGGCTCTTGCCAAAATGAAGGGCAGGTTGCACTCTATTTATGTGCTTGTTATTTTTTATGGGAATAATTTTCTACACAATAGTTTTTCCGTTACATCATCTTGGAAGAACCCGGGTTCGTCTTCGCACGAGTTAGAAATTACTTGGCGATGGTAGAACTAGTCTGTTATTGGTTCATATTGGAATGTTACAGTGCTGCAGTCCGCACTTTAGGCCGATACTGAATTGGATAGCCATCATCTGATCATAAACCCATGAATCTATGCCTATTTTCCTTTTGGTACACTGCGGCTCTTTCCGATTTTGTCCTTTTTTTTGTTTCTTTTTCTTCATTTAACATCGCACTTGTAACCTATGAACATTTATATAATATCAGGCCATTTCCTTTGATTGAACATAGGTGGTAGATTCACTAACGGTTACGATATAAAGGTCATTCAAAATAACTACGATATCTGTTCACATTGATGTTTTTTGTTTGTGGTGCAATTTAGATCTTCTGCAAGCTGCATCATTATGCGAGGGACCGATTCGTATGTTCACGGACTTTGCTACCAAAAAAATTTTCGCGGAGCAAGTATTATGAACAAAGTCCGCCAACGAATGAATAGTTCGACAACCGTAATACAATACAATACAGTGCATCTCGACGCGCTCTCATTCTGATATGATTTTGTCATAAATTAGTAATGTTATCAACCCTGAATCATATACCCAATGTTCCAGGGTCTAGAAAAATCAAAGAAGCTAGTGGAATCAACATGAAGTTTCATTTTTGGACCAGGGTTCAAAACTAAGATTGCAAATTATTGGAAATTACCTTTGTTCTGATCTTGTGATTTGGCAGAATCATATGGAAAAAAAAAGAACGATAATGTATGCGCTTTGGTGTTCCACCAGAAACCGAAGTATCCACGTCTTGGTAGTTCAGAAACGGTATAAATACCAATAGTAAAATTACTGGATAATCAACTTCAATACCTTCTCACTCCATAGATAAATCAACGATAACTTCTATAAACAATGACTAAGAAACCTTTGATTTTGATGGTCCTTTATTCCGGTGACAACCACGCCAAGGAAGAACCAAGATTGTTAAGTACTACTGAAAACGAATTGGGTATTCGTAAATTTGCTGAAGATCATGGTTATGAATTGATCACCACTGACGATAAAGATCCTGAACCAACTTCTACTTTTGATAAATATTTGCCCCAAGCTGAAATCATCATTACTACTCCTTTCTTCCCTGCTTATGTTTCCAGATCCAGAATCGCCAAAGCTCCTAATTTGAAACTTTGTATCACTGCTGGTGTTGGTTCTGACAATTACGACTTGGATGCTCTTAACGAGAGAGGTATCGCAGTTTTGGAAGTCACTGGATCCAATGTCCAATCCGTTGCCGAACATGCAGTTATGACCATGTTGATTTTGATTAGAAACTATGGTGAAGGTCATGCACAAGCTGTTAATGGTGGTTGGGATATTGCTGCTGTTGCCAAAGACGAATTTGACATGGAAGACAAAGTCTTTGCTACTGTCGGTGCTGGTAGAATTGGTTACAGAATTTTGGAAAGATTGGTTGCTTTCAACCCAAAGAAATTGTTGTACTACGACTACCAACCATTGCCAGATGCAGCTGTCAAGAAAATCAACGATGCTTCAAAGTTGTTCAATGACGTTGACGATATCCTTGAAAGAGTTGAAAGCTTGGACGAATTATTTTCCAGAGCCGATGTCGTCACTTTAAATTGTCCATTGTACGAAAAATCCAAAGGTATGGTTAACAAGGAATTAATCTCCAAGATGAAAAAAGGATCCTATTTGATCAACACCGCTAGAGGTGCCTTGACTGTTCCAGAAGAGGTTGCAGAAGCTGTCAACTCCGGTCACATTGCTTATGGTGGTGATGTTTGGCCAGAAGAGCCAGCTCCGAAAGATATGCCATGGAGAAGCATGCACAACCCATATGGTAAAGCATACGGTAATGGCATGACTATCCACGTCTCTGGTACTTCTTTGGACGCGCAAGCAAGGTATTCCAAAGGTGTGAGAGATATTTTGGGTGAATATTTTGACAAGCGCTACAATTACCCATGTAAAGATATCATTTGCATCGACGGTAAATTTGTTACTAAATCATACGGTCAACATCATTAAGAGCTCAGGTACCTTTTATTTGTTTTGCTTTCTATTATACCTTGAATATATGATTTTCTTGATGTTCTTAAAACTGTGAAAGCACTTTATTAACCAAGGTTGCCATCAACTTTTGTGTAAATTTCGATAGTTGTGGAAATTGAATTTGCAGCCACTATAAAGTGTTTTTATATTTTGTTTATACAATTGCAACAAAGCTATTCATATGAATCAAAATAATTAATTCGTAATAAGTGCTGAATCATGCTCTATACGATGCGAATTGTTCATACCATAAAAGACACATTTTTGGTGTGAAATTATTTGGCCATGTAATACAAAACATTCAGTGCGACTTAGTACAAATAATTTTGTCCGTCGTAGTAAAAAGGCTGGAAGAAATGGTTGTAAAAAAAAAGCATACAAAAAAAACTATATGCTAACATAAATCTGCACATTAAGTCTTCTTTGCAAGAAATTCGCTACTATGAAAATACACAACTCTACAAAGAGAACAAGTTTCCCAAAAAAAAAAACTTTTTTGCAACGCTTTTTTCTTTCTTCTTTCTTGTGTTTTTATCAACAACCAACCAACCAACCAATCAATCATCAATCATATCAATAAAACATGAATCCTTCATCAATCCATCATCCAATCAATCATGATATCTTCAATCAATCATTTAAGCGCCAATTAACCAAATTCCTATCAGTCAATGGACTAAGCGCCAATAAATTGAACTCAATCCATCCAATCAATCAATTAAGTTAGTGAATAAATCAATCAATCTATCAATCTATCAATCAAGATAATGTATCAATCAAGTTGGTGAATCATGACAACCTTTCAGACGAGTATTTTACCGATATAGATAACATATATTCAATTCAATTACTAACATCGTAATCCTGTAATAGGAAAAGTGACTGGTCACCACTCACTTCCTTCCTTTTCCACCTAGAGAGCCGTTCAACGGATACAAATGAACGGCGGAGTTAATAAAGCAGACTGGGCGGGTTGACTACCCTTCAATGGATGCCCAGTCTAGCTCCCGGGGGCCAAGGGGAGGCCAAAAGTCCCAAAAAATTTGGGCATTTGAGGTGTCTGTCAATTTTTTTTTTTTGGACACATAGAGAAATAGGTTAAAAATAGACGTTCTAAGTGATATAAACCTACCATTCGTCCTCTAGAATGAAAATTTGATTCAAGAGCTTCAATGTGACTCCAATACAGGGCATATTGTGAAGATTTTGCACTCTTTGTGAAAAAGCTGTACACTTGGTTCTGGAATATTTGAGTATGCGTGCGGGGGTTCAAGATAAGTTCCACCTCCACTACAGCAAGGTTCATAGTCAGTTTTCCATTGTGTGTGGTACATATCATACTGGATCAGCCAACCATATCGCTTGTTGTGAGGGAAAATGTATGCAAGTAGGGCAATCCCATTTCAATTCTAGTCTTGTTCTTCATTCGATAAACTTCGGTGTTTGTTCACCATCGGTAAAGCTACTATCCAATCATGTCAATGGGAAGTCTTTCTTGGGCAATTTTGATTCGTTTACATTTGAGTTGCAACCTAGGTTAGTTTTATGAATGGCTTTTTATCATTTGAAATCACTGTTTTGTCTATGCAAAATGGTTGATCAGTACCCTCCATATTGGTTGAATATTAATGAATTTATTTATGACGTTGACCTTAATCTGCATCATGCTTGAAAATATGACCAGGCGTAATACTGCAGGTATCTATTACAACTACAACTACAACTACAACTACATCTAAATTTAAATCTTTTTAGTATGATCTTTAATTTATCTTCTTTCAGGAATAATAAATAGGTATCATTATCATAATCATGTATTCCGTTAATCTATACAATAAGTCATCAACAAATTATAGAATTTTTCAACATGAAGAACATTAAATTCTCTATCGTTCAAATATAAAATCGATTCAATTTTAAAATGATAATCTCTTATAATTTGACAACTATCTTCATCCAAAATTTCATTCCCATTTTCATCATCCAAACAATCTTCAATAGTCAAATTATACTGATACAATCCATCAATGATTTGATCGGTATATGTATGCACGGGAATATTTAATTCGTTATCCACAATTAAATCCAAATTCTTCTTAAATACACCCAATGGCATATGTTGAGTTTTCAAAGTATCCAAAATCGTGTTAAATTTCAACACAGCGTCTTTCAAACAAAGTGCTTGTTGGTACATTTCTTCAAGTTGGGATATTATCAAATTGTGGCTGGTTTTAGGAATCGTGGGGTTTAGTATTACATGATTGCTAAATGAGTCAAATTCACGATTGATGAAATGATTGGAAATATGTAGCAAGTTGGTGGCATAGAATATATAAGGAGCTAGTACAGTTTTCGGTCTTGGTTGAAGCTGTTGTTGTGGAGGAGGAGAGGTGAATTGATGTAGGTTGCTGTTGATGTTATTGCCAGCTCCGGATAAGATGAAATCATGGTGATGGTAATCTTGTAGTATCGATTGACTTTTATAGGATGAACTGAGCTCAGATATTATGCTTTCGTTTTCATCTACTTCTTCCAACCCGTATTGGTCCAAATAAAATGGTGTAGATCTAGGAGTGGGCGTAAAACTCAAATAACAATGGTGCGTTGTGTTGGTACTGCTGTTATCTAAGGCGGTGGGTACGGGTGCAGGCGTGGGCGTGGTTGTGTGCATTTTTTTTGTGGGTTGTGGGGATATTATTGATTTAGTAGAAGTAATTGTTGTAGTCATACTTGACGTGTCATGAAGAGTAAAGTTAAGTCTTAAGATTAAGTCTAGAACGGGTGTTAACAAAAGCAAGGGAAAAGGAAGGTTTATATAGGATTGATGTGAAAAATTTGCTTGGTAAGAAACGAAAAAGAAGAAGGAAGGAAGAAAGGAAAGAGAAAGAACCAAGTGTTTTTATATGTTTTGTGTAATTTCGCAAAAATTTTTCCCACGCCTTAGAGTTTAGTCTTCCCCTCCACAAACTTAAAACCACTGCCATTTTGCTCCTAAACCAAGAACTAACCTTCTTGTAGTTAAGCTTTGCTAACAGTTCCCGCTGCAAGTGGTGTGTGGGGGAGAAAACCACAAGAGGAGTATCGGCAGAACTGTACCCACCAAACGTACAACGAAGTGTAAAACACAAACGACATTGTCTCACAAATACACACCCACGCCTATCTCTAATGTTTCAAAGCTTATCAACCACTTCCCTTAAGCCATACTAGTGGAACAATACAAAAATAGCAATGAGATTGTTGATCCCAATCTTTGCGAAAAATTTTCATCCCCATTTTGTGTCATTTACGAGTGAGCTACCAATTTGCCAAATATTTTTTTCCTTCAATGCCGTTCGGACTTGTGTATGGCGCCCCCCCCCCCAAACAAGTAAAATCATCCCAAAATTAACCAATCGCCTTTAATGATTACAGCCTTGGGTTGTTCTTTGGTCATGATGTACCTGTCTAACATGGTACGTAAATTGCTATGCATCTATAACAACAGTTGCTAACATAGCCATCATCTCTTAGTGCAAGAAGCAATATAAAAAAAAGCGTGTGGTTTAGGAATGTCGTCTCTCTCGACTATAGCAACTTTAACGCCAGGAGAAAAAGGGGTAGATTTTAGAATGGTCAAACCTTTGTTAAGAAGCTGTGTAGCAAGCGAAAACAATGACGACGTTTCTTTAATGTAAGATAATGCCAATGTTAATTCTTCTGTAGAAACTGGGGTAAAAGACAAAGTACTTCCATGCTTTGTTTCTTTTTTTTTTGCCTAAGAAACCCAAAAAAGTGTTACTTTTGAAAATTCTCCACTCTTGGTGTTTCTTCCCCCCATCTTGACTCTTCCTTTTCTATTCTTATTTTACCCCAACCATTCGGGTCTATGGTTAGAATGGTCTTTGAAAAGAGAATGCACGCTAAAGCTTACATTCATGCATAAATCCGGGCTCATGTTGTGGAAACACTGAGAATATGACCTGAGGTTAATTTAATCGCTTGCCACAAGTACCGATGTAAGTAGCTAGTTTGGATACTGGTTTCCGCGATTCCATACAAAGAGATTTATACGGGTTGGAATTTCGGATGAAAATTCACATTTCACTCAATGGGTAATACATGACAAAAGTCATTACACAACCATTACAAACGATAGGTTACTACATCAACATCATTGTAATTCTTGTCTTCATCTATAAATATATGTATATATACTACAAGTCTCCTCACAACTCATCTTTCTCAATAACTTTTCCTTGGCTTTTCAAACCTCCCGGAATTATAACTTTATATTCAACAAATAAATCCCCATGTCTTTCTTCTTCATCATGTTCTGCGACAATTGGCATTCCTTTACCCGTGATAACTTCCACTTCTCCGTCTAGAATAGGAACCCCATTATCTCTCTTCAACACCACATCAGGATCTTCAATGTCGAAAAATTTGATTTTTCTTTCCCATCCACCATGTAACGATTCATTTAATGTTAAAACTTCAGTACGGTACAAATTATTGCCAATCCTTCTATAACCCCAACTCTTTTCCAATTGTTCATTCAATATCACAATCAAATCACCAGGAATCCAATTTGGATTCTTATCTCCTTCACCTTCCAACACATGAGGAGAATCTCTTGGTTGTCCTGGTTTCACGTAAATCTCGTAATGTCTAAGACCTCTAAGTATACCATGACCTTGACATTGGCCACATGGATTACTAACAACTTTCCCGTGTCCTCCGCATTGATCACATTGCATACGGATTTGTTGAACCATACCTGGTGCTAATTGATGTTGTACTGTGACTTGACCTGTTCCTCGACATTTATCACAAACTTTGCGTTCTTTATCTTTAGATCCAGTACCATCACAAATTTCACAGTCATTCATCATTTCCACATCAAATTCCACAATTTTCCCGTTATAGAAATCAACCAAAGGAATATGTAGACTTAATTGCGAACTATCACCTTTTCTTTTACCTTGTCTTTGCTGTGCATGTCCACCATGATGCCCTCCAAAGAAATTACCAAACATGTCTCCAAAATCAAAATTGTGATGTTGTGGCTGTCCATTTGGATCTCCAAATTGATCGTAATTACGTCTCTTTCCTGGATCACTTAACACTTCGTATGCTTCTCCAATTTCTAAGAACTTATCATGTGCTTCTTCATTACCAGGGTTTTTGTCCGGGTGGTATTTCAAGGTTAGTTGACGAAATGCAGACTTGATTTCTCTTTCACTGGCAGATTTTTCAATCCCAAGAATCTTGTAGAAATCCTTATTGGATAATGTGAAGGACGTTAAATATAACAACGTTATTCCTAGTATAAACGTAATCTGCATTGTTGATGCTATATGTGTTAGATGGTATTTATATTACGTAAATCTGGTTGTGGTGGTTGCTGCAGTTATGTTTGATAGAAGTATCCAAGTAGTGAAAATTTATTATCTTGCATTTTGCTAATAGAAAGATCCACGTCAACAAAAAAAAAGACGTTCGAGACGTCTTTTGGTCCTGCAGACACGACACAATTTTCCCACCGTGGGACAAGTGTTGCATACCCTGTCTGTCCCACCACACGTAAATCTATTGCTGCAAAAAAATATTGAAGCTTGTGATTTGCTATTTGCAGTTGGTTTAGGTTGGCAGATCTTACAGGTGCCTTTCAGAGTGGCTATGTTTTGCTTAGATAAGATTCCAAAGATGATATCCCTAATTAAATCATGATGGACCCTTGCATCCAACTCAAATTCATCAATTTCAATGGTTGAGCAACACTATCTTCTTGAAAACTAGTAATTAATCATCCGATGTGCCTCGATGATGATCATCTAACACACAGCTACATATCTAGGAAGTTCTTGGTCTATATCTAAACCTACCCTGTGTCACAAGATCAATTTGCACATTCCCACACGACCTTCCCCAGTTCAAAGAAAAAACTTCAAAAATAAAGCCGACTTTATCTTCCCTTTACAACATCTACAAAGAAAAGCAGCTACCTTCAATATGGCTACTTGGGAATACAATTCAGTATCTATTCGATATCAATATAAGAAACAAGTCCATGCGTCATCAGGCATCCATGTCATTATTAAATCCCAGCAAGATCGACAGATTATAAATGACTTTGTATTGACAATTAGTCATGTTCCTAATGTATTGGATTTTCAAATATTAATAAATGAACAACGTCATCAAAAAGATGACGAAGATGTGTTTTGGAATATTGCGAAGATTAAAGAAATTAAAGATATTCAATTTGAAAGAATGACTGGATTTGATTTATTTCCTATTGATTCATTCCCAGATAATATTAGAACTCAAGTTCAATTGTTGAAATTATCATGTTCTAATTTAAGTAATACCGGAATGGTTATATCGAATATTTCCAAAGATTTGACAGTTAGCAGTGAAATAAAAATTTTGGGATATCCATTTAATTTAACCAATTCGTTGATCTTTAAAAATTATCAAATTTCTGGTCATATTGTGGGGAAACATACGGGATTTTATCTAACTGATATTCGTTATGTTGAAAATTTAAATGGTGGGATTGTGTTTAATAATAACAAATATGGTGGAGATGATGGGTTGAATTTCTTGTCAGGGTTGGTTTTGGGAAATTTACGAAAAAGAAATGGTGATGGTGATTTGATTGTGATATTGGGGATTTCCGAAATCATCAAATTGCTAGATCTTTCAATCCCAACATCAAAATCATCACAGCAGTTAGTTTCCATTTTACCAACAAGTACACTTAGCCATTATAATTCAAACACACACACTCCAATTCAATCAACGTCAAATTCCATACTTCCGTTGTTAATCACGGATTCAAAAGGAGATAGTTCCTGGGGAACTTGTATTCATTATAAACAAAACATCCTCATAACAAACCATCATGTAATTGAACCATACTTATCTCAAGGCACATGTAAAATCTATCTTGCAACCAATTCAACCTCCTCATCGTTTCATTTATCATCAAAAGATCAGATCATAATTCCTATCAAAAACCTCGACATTGCATATATTTTCATCAACGATCGCCAAAACCAAACCCAACTTGAATCAACTTCATCAATCCCCATTAGAGGAATAGCCAGTAATTATGAAATTGGTGAAAATGTGCATACGTTAGGTTATGGACTTTTTTTCAACGCGAGCCCTACCACCAAAGAACATCAATTTCCAATTGTTTCAAAGGGAGAGATCAACTGTATTTATTCTATGCAATTACAAAAAGGATTGGAAAAATCTGGTAAGAAATTGAATGCTTTGTTGATTGCATCTGGCAATGTCTGGAATGGAAGTAGCGGAGGTGGATTATTCATTAAAAATAACCAATACAAGAATCGCTCTGATAGCGAGGATGGGTTGTTGTTAGCAGGGTTGATTTGTTCAAATGCAAATGTCCGTATACCAAAATATAAATCCACGAAATATATGTTGGAAAAAAACTCATCGTTTGCATTTATCATCCCAATTGAATTGATTGAATATATTTATCATGCTATGATCTTGGCTGGACAAGATCAAGATCAATTGAATGATAATTTGATTAAATTATGGAGTTTAGAAAATTTCCATAATGATATATTAATCCATTCTACAAAATTATAGAAATAGATAATAATGTACACATATACATATATTTTTACATTAATACATAAAACTATGCCTATACCTTTCCAGAGGGTTTCTCTTTTTTTAAAAAAAATCTTTTTACTTATACAAATACTTATTTATTCGTCATTCTTTCTTCGCGTCTTATTGGTGGTAACAAAACATCTGCCTTATTTGTAGCATTACCTCCACTTATAGTACTTCCTGTCATTGAACTTGACAATATTGGTGGTGGTGGAGGGTACGTAGAATAGCTAGTAAATTGTTGAACAGTTTGGGTCAGTCCTTGACCTTGTTGACTTTGGGTTTGACCCTGTTGATGAGATGATGAAGGAGGAGGTGGTTGCTGTTGAGGTTGAAATGGAGGTGGTTGTAGTTGAGGTTGTTGCGAGTTATATATTCTTGGTTGATGCTTTGGGTTTGGTGAATTATTATGATTGACTTCATCAGCTATCGTTTGTGCTAATATACCTAACGTGATGGAATTTGATCGTTTGTAATGACTATTATCGTAACTCATGAAACTATTGGTACTATTATTGGAAAGCGAACCTTGTAACGGAATATACGCATTTCCTTGAACATATTCTGATGGTTGTGAATGCAATTGGAGTTGTGATTGTTGTGGAACATGAAGATGTTGAAATTGATTATTATTGCTGACATTCTCTTCTTCTTTGAATGTCAATCCTTCAGATATGACATACTCATTTAAAATTTTATTTAAATTCATTTTAAACGAGGCTAAATTGTTATTGAAAGTCACATTGGTATTGCTTTTACAATCTTTAAGAAAGTTCAACCAATTCTCAAAGATATAATCAATCTTTAATTTTAATATCCAAAACCACTTTTGGTTAAATGATAATTCATCAACTTGTTCGTTACTATCTTCATTGGTGGCACCATTTTGCAGTTGCATGTCTATATTTAATTTCTTCAATAAACAAGATTTATTATCCAATAACAAATAAATCAAAGTTTGTAAAATGTAATTATCTTCAAAATTCGTCATATCATCAGTAAACAACATGATCAAAATCTTGTTCATTATCAAGTACCACTCAATCACTAAACAATTCAATTTCACAAACTGAAGATTATTCAAATCGGATAAATTAATCATATTGTCCAAACTCAAATAATTACTAAAAAATATAATTGGATAGGAAACAATCAACAAATTATTATTGATATTAATTGTATTACTTCTATAATCAAAGTAAGTCCCCTTAATGATATTTTCAAATTCTTGGAAATTATTTCCTGCTGATTCAATTGATGATAATATATGCGAACTCAAAGAAGTTTGGTTGATTTCTTGCAATGTCAATGACAACAATTGCCAATTGTAGTAATTCCGTGGAATGAAAATGTAGTTGTTGAACAATTCATGAAACTTCAACGGACTGTTAAAAATAAGGCTCTTTTTAAATAACTCAAACAACTTCGTAGAGGCTCGTCTATCAGCATTACCATTAACATCTTGATTATGACTATTGGGGAGATGATTATTGATTGATTTGTTGATCAAGATGATTGCGTTATGAAGGATGTTTTTATTTGGATAAATCATTATTTTGTTCCCATTATGGTTATTGTTCTCTTTATGGTCTTTCAATTCATTCGACAAAGTGGAAACAATAATCATCTTTAATTGTTCATCATCGATATTAATGAACGATTTAGAAAACTTTTGCATGACGTTTAGTAAAGGTTCGCCGTTTTTCACAGATCTTTCCAAAAACAACGGATACACTTTTGGAGGTGGTTGATTGGTCAAATATGTCGATAACAAGATATATATGTTCCAGAATAAATTGATATTATTGTCAATCAAGTTATCATTGCTGTTGCTGTTGTTTGTGGCACTGGCAGTTGGTGAACTATGGATGTCTTTCAAATTCGAAATTATGATAAAGCTAATATCATTGAGGTAATTTAAAATAACTTCGTTGTTGATATATATCTGTTCACCATCTGGATCTTCTAAACCATCAACTTCATTAATGTTGTAACTTTCCAAATTAAATTGTAAATATATATAAGACAACAAGAATAAATTATGCAAAATTTCAATTTGATCAAGTAGGTTGTTATTGTTGTTATATTGAGGAATGAGTTTCTTTATCAACAAATTCCATGACTTTTTAAAAAACTTGATCGATTTGGTGGATTTTTTCAGAATGATATAACCCAATGAAATAATCGAATAACATATACCAATCTTGAAATTGTTGAACTCGTGACCTCCTTTCGCATGCAATTGTTGCTGTTGTTGCGAAGGAGCCTTTTGTGTGGTTAAATAAGAAGTACTCAAATAGTAAAGCAAGTCTTTTAATATCTTATCAAAGTTGGTGAATAGCTTGGAATTCTGAACCAAGTGGGAATGGCCAATCAAGAATACTTCATTGATTGAAGGGGATGTGCAATTGGAAAGAATAACAGGGTCATAATTGGTTAACAAGTTTGATAATTTTTTTGCTATTGACAACAAATGAATCAAATCATGATGTTCTTTCAATGCTGATCTGCCTGATCCATCTTCCGAAGACCTCTTCCTGCGTTTTGCAGTAGTAGCTCCGCCAGTACTAGTAGTTGTATTTGTAGATGTTGAACTAGTCGATGGAAATGCTGATGCGTTTGGTGCCATTTGGATGATATCATTTGTGGTGGAAATAGAAGGAGTCATGTTGAATGAAACAAAAGAAGTCGATGAGTACTGACCCAGGTGAGGATTTTGATCATGACTGTCAAACCCAAAGGTGTTTCTCATAGGCATAGCTTGGAACTCGTCCTCATTGCTATTTGGATTTCCATTGGTATTGCTAGTGTTGTTGGTGCTGGTGCTGGTGCTGGTGCTGGTACTGGTGCTGTTGCTATTGCTGGTGCTAGTGCTGGCGCTGTTGTTGTTGTTGTTGTTGCTGTTGCTGGTGCTGCTATTGTCAGTCAATTCAATTGCATTCGTAGTTGGATTGTTCAATGACTTGTTAGTGGGTAATAAGTTGGGGTTCAAATTGGTATTATGCACTGTTCTACAATGACGCTGCAACAAGTCTCTCCTTACAAAGGAACTTGTGCAATGCAAACAATGGAATGGTTTTTCATTGGTATGTGATCGCTCGTGGCGTTGTTTATGCTCTGATCTGGTAAATGCCCTGGCACAAAACGCACACACGTATTTTTTCTGAGCTGGAGCCATTGAAGAGTGAGGAATGAGGAGTGAGTGGCGAATGAGGAGTGCGAAGGGGGGAGAGCGTTTGAGTGTTTGCGTGTGGCTGTGCTAATTGGATAAAGGGTTGGTCAAAAGGTGGTGATAGTTAGTTTAAGCGAATATGTTGGAGAAGGTTGCAAGAATAAATTTTGAAGCCAAGTGAATTGGTTTGGTTTTTATGCCAACGGGGAAAAAATGTCGGTGGTGGGAAAAGTGGCAGCCTCGCCAGAAATACCACAAACAGCACAAATAGCAGCACTGGGGGTGGGAGCGGAGTACGAAGGGGAAAAGGAGGAGTAAGAGGGGGGCAGACATTTTTCTTTCTGTGTGTTGTACTCGGTGCGCGGTGTGTGTGATGTTTTGTGGTTCTTTTTTTTTATTTATTTATTTGTATGGGGGAGGGAGAAGTTTCCTTTTCCCCGCATCTTGCGATGTCGAGCTGCACACAAAACGATGATAGTCAAAAGTGGGGAGAAATTCTGCAGCCGCAACCGCCACAAGTAATATTACTGCGAGTATTATTATTCTGCGGAAACACTACCAGTTTTTCGCTTCCTAACAATAAATGCCCAACCAATGCTTTATTCAGGTTACGATCGCATGCTATTATCTGTTATTGTTACTTCTTTCTTGTTCACAAAACAAAAGGAACGAATGGAAAGAAAAAGAAAAAGGGAAAAAAAGCAAAAGAAAAGGCTGAGACAAAATGGTCATCAATTACGCTTTTTTGTTCCTTACTCTTTACTCCCTCTTTTTGCTACTTGATGTTCCTTCATTCTTTCTCGGGAATCAAATGATGCTTTACTTGTGTAACCCCACCTTTTAAGGTACCCGTACGTACGAGGGAAATAAATTGGGTCAAAAGCCCAGATCCAAGTGTTAGTTTTCCCACGCATCTTTAGTAATATTTACAAAAGGTGAAATACCATCTAGCATTCTCATCCAGTATTTCATTAAGTAGTGGCTTGTTTTAGGTTGTTATACAGAAATCTTATATTAGAGAAAGGACATATTAGATCAAGAAAAACAATTAAAATCCGTACGTTCTCTGCTCCACTTTGCTTTTTTCGAAACTGCAGGAGTTGAAGAGCACTCCTGCTCCTCTTCCTCCTCCTTCATCTACTCCCCATCATTTTTTTTTCTTGATCATTTTCTTCCCCTCCAAGGGATCATCTCTGTCCTTCTGGATATATTATCCTGAAGGAAATAAGGAAGAACAAAGCAAGAGTTGCAGTAAATAAAATAAAAATTAAAATAGGAAATGAAGAATGATTAAGCTACCTTCCCCCTGTTTTTCCCAGTGGTTAGTAATATTATTTAGTTTACTCCCCCTAAAGACTCATCTTATGTATTATTGCTATTCTACTGCTTTTGTTACCCTACAGTTTTGTTGGGGGGAGTTTTCAGGTCTGAATATATGCAACTACGAAATTTTTTTGTGTGATTTGAATGTCGTGCACATTGCAACTAAAAAAAGTAATTTGGGTGCAAACTGTAAACGTACCAATGCATTTATAATTCGGACTTGCATGAACGACATTGACTTTAGTCTGGTACGACATTCCCCCAAACCATACTGTATTTGGTAAACGCACATCATTCCCATAACTATGCGCATACAATTCTATTTGTTTTCTGTTGAATATACAAACTGTGTAGAATAACTTTGTTAAAGATAATGGTGAGTTAGTAGCCACCTTGAATAATTTAGACGACTTACTTACATACTCACTTACGAAAGTAAAGAAACAAAGTTTATTTCGTAATGGCAGATAAGACAAAAAAAAAATAATAGAAATAGAAATGTACGTAAAGTTTTTCCTTTTATTCTCCACTTTTTTTTTTGCTTAATATAAGCCATTGTATTTAGTAAATTTTGATTTGTCTGATAGTCTTCAGCCTATCGCACGACAATCACCCAGTCGTACAAAACAACGGAAGCTAATAGCACGCTACAAAACTTCCTGATTCTCCTGTTCCTCTCAGAGGAGGGGGGATATCAACTTTGTGAAAAAATCATACGGTGATAGCGAGAAGGAATACCTGAAATACCAATCTAATACAACTTTCCATCAAGTGCAAACAAGCACGGAATCACTACAGAAACAACTGACAAGGTCAAGTCTCGATCGAAGATTTTTTAGTTACCCATCAATTGGCATGAAAACGAGAACTGTTAGTGGGTGACGCCGAACATACAGGAAACTGTCTTGAAATAGCATATTTTGTTCCAGTATATAATGTTATGATTAATGCCGTAGCTTTGGCTGGCATCAAGCTACCAACATCACCATCACCATCACCATCACCATCCAGTTAAGTGCTGGTTGGGTAACAACGCATTCGGAGGAAACCCGTGATTTTAAAGTCAAGACTAGTAAGTACGATGAACCATTTTGGATGATGATAAATATGCTAAATTTGAACACATCAACAATAGTTTCGGGGATTGATGATCAGACTAGGTATTGCAGGCAGTATATCTCTCGTTCTTTTATTACGACAGACTTATAGGTGGCACCCATGACCATAAGGGAGGTAAATAATTTAGGAAAATGATCTTTGGTGCAAGAGTTACTGGCACCATCATACCACGTAGTTTTTTTCCCCCCTAAAAAATGTCGCCTACGCTACCACCACCACAACCACCACCTGCCGCCAACTTTGTACACCTCCTTCCCCACCTTTTTACTGCCAAATTGGTGCGTCATGTAATCGCACATAGTTCACAACAAAAAAAATTCCGTCTTTGTGATCCCGGTTGGTTGGTTGGCTAGTTGCTTAATCAACTTATCCTCGTCTTCTGATTAGAATCGGATTTGGGTTTCGGAGTTTCAGACACTTTTCTGTATATTCATTCCTTTTAGCTTTCGATGTAAAGATTGGAATGGAGTTCCAATGCAATGTATAGGTTTGTGCCGTTTTTCGGTTCAATTGGTAGCATCAATATTTAGCCAAATATAGAAGTATAACCAGAACAAGGAATTCTTGCAAGCAACATAGAATAACAAAGAAACACGAAAGATGACACCCAGACAAAGAGGTTGATTAATATAATTGACGATTGTTATAGGTATTAATTAACCATGGATATTCAATAAACCAACATACGCAACATCTATAAAATCAACAACAACAATAACTTGGAGAACAGCTCACATGGAATATGAAATACTCAAGCCTAGTATGCAACAACCGCAGTACTTCCAATAATAAGGAGAGCTTGAGATCACAAAGTGGAGTAAGAGCACCTCGACAACTTTCTTGTTAATTCGATTCCTGTCCTCCTAGTTCTCCCTATGAAAATGAAACAGACATGAAAAAATTGATACACAAAATACTGTAAAAAAAAGGCACATAAAAAAAAGGAGGGGGGAAGAAATCGGAGGCGGTAAGGAAGGAAGCGGCGAAGATTTTGAAATTTGTGTATGTATTTTTTAAAGCTTCGCAATTGTTAGCTCGTTGTACATATAATTGAATATATTTATCTTGTTGGGTGAAACATGTATCGAACGATATCATAAAAAACCAATCACAAAAGAAGGAAAACAAAATTGGATCTGGAGGAACCCACATCTCCGGGCGGATTATCGAAGATGGTAATGATTAGTAGAATTAAAGGAGAAATTTGAAAGTAAATGAACGGAATTCCTGGATGTCTCACGGGATATGATGTATTATTAACCACCTTTGAATTTCCTATATTCTTGTTCTCTTAATACCAACAATATACAACAAATAACCAACATGTCATCACTCACCCTTCGTCCCTGATCATCGTCGTTGGGATTTACCCAATCAAACATTTTAATGATCCCATGTTTGATTACATTCTTCTGATGTTTATCAATTCGAATCTTAACATCTCCTTGATCCAAATATTTCGCTAATGGGATATCAACAATTGGTTTTTCTTTTTTAATCAATTGATTAATCTTACTTTGTTCCTGACCATTGATCAATTTACTTAATTTATTATCAATTTTTAATCTATTCTTGGAAGAACTCCCCGATCCATCATTTCTTTCATTGATTTCAACATCATAAGTTAATAAATTCTTCGAATTTGATGACATTGCAAATAAACTTACTTCTGGTGATGTCCCCAATGCTGATGTCGTACCGGTTATACCGAAAATTCTGAAATTTGTATCATTATATTTAAAATCAACCGTGGGTTTGGAACTATTATTATTGATCAAATATACCACTCGATTCAAACTTGGGAATTGTAAGATATAATACGTGATATGGATACTATGGATTTTGAATTCAACTTTACAGAATTCTTCCTTGGTTGAATCTTGATTATGTCTGTGGATAATCATTAGTGGGGTCTTTTTAAATAGGGCGAGTTTAGTGGGGGATCGTGAAAGTAAAGGTGGTTTATTTAATACGATATCGTTCCACTTTAGGTACAAGTTGACTCCAGTATGTAAGAAATGGGATATTAGTGGGAGATGATAGACACGGTTGAAGTTGGTGATGTTTTGGTTCATTATCGTTAACGTTGGATTGATTAGTGTATCTTGTGATGAGATTAGCGATATTAGATCGGAATTGTCGAGTTCATTGTGCTGTGAATCTTGTTCTTGTCCATATGCTTGTTCTGGTTCTTCATCTATTAGGGTAGAGAATGAGTTTCTTGTGTTCGTTCTTTCCATCCTTTGTAGTTGTCCTGTCGGTGTTTGGTATTGTGTGGATGGTTGTTATATTAGTAATTTTTTTTTTTTCGTTGCATTATTGTATTACATAATAATGAGATCTTGGCAGTCAATTTCCCGATTTGGAAAAATTTTACGGTGGCTCCGAATCACAAGACCAATAGGCAAAATAGTTTGCATTAATAAAACATCAAATAACTACAAGTAAAGTAAAACAAAGGTTATGCATCTACCAACATACAGTCACTTAGTGGGGGGAAGTTAGAGGGAGTCTTGGTTTATTACTCTTTTTTTCATCTTTTTCTTATAAGGCATCAACACGTGTGACTAATGCAAATTTATTAAACTGCAACCGCCATTTTCGTTTAATTTGCAGAAACAATGGGAAAAAAAAAAAAACTTTCAACGTATCTCCAAGTTCTTTAATTTCCTTATCAGCAAGGTCCCAATATTGAACTTCTCTTTCTTCTATACGTGAACCAAACACAACTGCATGTCACTGTCATATAGAGAGACGTTTCGGGACTTCCCAGTCCGACAAATGTTAATCATCTGCATAATTCGATTTTCCGAACCATTAGCATTCACTTCCATTTTCCCCTATATTTATTTCATGATTCGAGATTTCAAAATCGCCCCCACGGAGCAAGAAATCTCGAAATATTCCGGTTATATAGCATCTTCATTTGCATTTTGTCAATTTTTATTTGCGGTACGATGGGGGAAATTATCGGATTCGAAATTGGGTAGGAAACCGATTTTATTGATTGGATTATTCGGTACTAGTTTAAGTTTACTCTTGTTCGGATTCAGTCAGAATTATTATTGGGCCATACTTGCCCGTAGTTTGGCAGGGGTATTGAATGGGAATGTGGCAGTGGTGAGAACAATGATAGGGGAAATTGCCACAGAGAAAAGACATCAGCCGTATGCATTTATGACAATGCCGTTGTTGTTCAATTTTGGTGCCATTATAGGTCCTGCTATTGGTGGGTCCCCCTGGTTTACTAGACCAAGTAAGAAAAACCCTTATAGTGATAAGTTGGTGAATGATGGCGATGGTTTGACCTTTGTTGGAATGGGAGTTTTGGGGGATGCATACGAAAGATTTATAACGAGATTTCCTTATGCTTTGAGCAATGTGGTAGTGGCTTTGTTTTTATGGTTTAGTTTGATATGTGGGTTCTTATTCTTGGAAGAAACTCATGATGTTTATAAATATAAAATAGATTATGGGGTTGAATTGGGAGATTGGTTGTTAAGTAAAATTGGAATCAAACCACCAGTACGTCCATGGAACCTCCATAAACCTCTATATCAAGAACTAGAACAAGAGGATGAGGAAGAATTGCAACAGCAACAAGAACCACATAAACATTTAGCTAGTGAAACAACGGCTTTGTTAGAACAAGCAGAAGCGGAAGATGTATTCCCAGAAGCAGAACCGGAGCCAGAAACAGTTTCAATCCATAGCCACCAAGACCTCGAGCAACAGCAAACAGCAACAACCGCCAATCGCGCGTCACCATTACCACCACTGGGTCTTCTGAGAGTTCAAACATATTCAAATGCATTTACACCAAAAGTCATTGGAGTCATCACGGGTAATTTTATAATTTCGTTGCACAGTGTTACATACAACGAGTTCTTACCAGTCTATCTTGCATCTCGATTCCAACCAGAAAATCTACAATTCCCATTTAAAATAACGGGAGGATTAGGATTAGATTCTAATTATATTGGTACATTATTTTCATCCACTGGCATAATGGGGATGCTTATAGTGGTGATTTTATTCCCATTGATCACGGAAAAACTAGGCACGGTGGGAGGATATAGACTAAGTGTATCGATTTTCCCCATTGTTTATCTTCTTGTTCCATTATCCGTTTTCACTTTACACGAATACAACTCCTTTTTCCCACAATGGTTTACACCCATATTATTATATTGTTTAACTGGGATGAAAACATTAGCATCAAGTACGGGTATGCCACAAGTGACAATATTGAATCATAGAGCAGCAGCGAAAAGATATCGAGCATATGTTAACAGTGCTACTATGTCGATTATCAGTTTAAGTCGATTCTGTGGTCCTGTGGTGTTTGGATATTTGATGTCTGTCGGGGATAAGCATCATATCGGATGGTTGATTTGGTGGATCATGTGTGGATTGGCTATCATTGGAATGGTGCAATCATACTGGATAGATGAAAGAGACGATGAAGATTAGTTGCAAAAGATAGGAACCGAAAGAATTTCTTGGAACATCTGTTATTTGCAATTCGAGAAATACGTTTTGTTCTATTTTTTATTTTATTGCATCTATTTTTGTGTAGAGATGTATTTGTGTGTAAGGAATTATATAGACAGAACAGAAAAATGGAACATCTTCCAAGAAAAAAAAACACCTTCAATCGACCCAAATGGAGATTAAAGTACTAGGGGGTAGTAGCTCAAAAAGACTGGGCAAAGATGAATCTCTCTCCTGTCAACCCCCTTAGTTTTGCGATAAAGAAATGGTAGTTGACATTGGAGTCTCGTTTTGTTGACCAATAGAAATTGAGCAATATTTCAGTGTGGACACAATCGGTCCGACTGGTTATAATATTTTCATTAAGTTCGTATGTACATGTCCACAAGCGGCCCACACCACCACGACATGCGTATGGTTAGAAGAAAGATTGTCCTGGCATTTTTGTGTTACACTTGCGAGGGAAGACTCCCCTCCAGCCGATGGTACCAGCCCAGCCCAGTGCTGGCCCAAATCCAGCCGAAACGAACTAAAATTCACCAGCCGACGAATAAGACGAAAAAAAAACTTGCGTTAACATTCCTGACGAAAGTTTAAAAGCAAAACATTCCTACGCATAGATAGAAAACAAAACCGCACCGAACTCATCGTTATCCTCTGATGCTATGCAATTTCTATTGGTGAAACTCTGACTCGGTTCTTGTCACTATATAGCTGTTTTTGGTGATTATTGGTGGTAGGTATTGATTACAATGAGCGATACTTGTAAATTATTATAGTCGATATTATTATTCTATGTAATAAAAAAACGATATTTGAATTATAAAAATTACAGTAAGCACAGAAATATTAATAACCAAGTATTCAATAGCCAAGGGTATTGCTAATTATTACAATTACAGAACCATCTCTGATATTGAGGAACTTATATATTAAAGGACAATGGTATATTTATAAATTAGAAAGATAAAAAAATTGAATGATAATGTGTGTATATCTGTTGGCTGTTCGTTCGTAGTCTTCTTTGACTCTCTATTAAAGGTGAATCATGGATTGCAAATTGTAAGTGATAAATGATACAGTAATTATGATATTATTGTTGATGTGGATGATTTAGATGATTTAGTTAGGAGGTTAACTTAGAATCTTTGGGTAGATTTCTTAGCCTTGAGTTTCTTGATGATGAAAACACCGGAAATAATACAGAAAGCAGCGAAAAGCAAACAGAAAACTAAAATGACACCGGCTGGGAACATGGTTGATAATATAAAATAACTTTAACGTTAAAGCAAGAAGAAAAGAAGAGGAAAAGGAAGGGGAAAAGAAGAAGAGTAAAAAGTTGGACAATTTTTTTTTCACCAAAGGAAAATTGCTTTGTTTTTATAACCCACCCAAATACAGCGGGAAGATTTACACTCGGAATAGCAGGGGAGGAAGGAAATAAGGAAAAGAGGCTTTTTTGTTACCGGTCGTGCATTTTAGTCCAGACAAAATTACCGCAAAATTTTATACCAATCTACACAGTTTCAACAACATCCCCATCAGCAATAACTTCATTCACACCTATCTAGACCCAAAAGATCGTAGTCCGATGCAATTTACTTCCTATATAATCCAACTACACAGTAGTGAGAGTAATATTGTTGTCCGCGGGTATATTTATCGTGATATGACTAAAGACCGGGCCAGACTCCACCAAGAAAAAAAAAACCAGCACCCATTATTAAACTTCAAACGAAAGATAGTTAGATGGAAGTGGAAAGTGAAGATCGGTATAGGTATCACAAAAACCCTCTTACTCGGTGCTTGTTAAGGCGACGGTCTTCCGACCAACAATATCCCTCCACAATCTACATGAAATCAAGAAAGAGAAGCGAAAAGAAACAAGATCAAACTGGAAAGACTGTGCCAACCCCAGTTACTTGTCCACTATCTTGGTTGAGTTAATTAATCAATAAGAAATTGGGTTTAATTTATCGATTTGTTTCTTTTTTTTGTTTTACTTTTCTGTTTTGCAATTTTCCATATTGAAAAATACCCATGGCTCCTCATTTCCGAGGGGTATATTAAAGAAGAAATCTATTATGTCGTCACCTCCTCCACCTCTCCTTTCTTTTTCTTTTACTCGTCCTCATCTCCATCTCCATCTCTATCTATTTTTTTGTGTATGTCCTATAGCTGTCGACATACTTGTATACATTATTTCCTCTCCGTTTACTCCACGCTTCATCTCCCGATCGATCCGGACTGCAGCAAAAACTCTCACTCTTCCTGGCACTCACTGATTCTCGCCATCATGGTCCCCGCTACTTCTTCAAATAACCAAAACAAAAGGTCAGAGATAGAGATATGACCATAGCCTGGAAATAATGAGGCCTCGAATTGGCGCTAGCGTAGAAATTTTTCAAAAAAGAAAAGCCCTCAACCACACATGTACATACATATATCGTTGTGCATTGTTTAACCTTTATTATTTGTTTATTATTTACCTGCTTTTGTAACTGCATTGAAATGAAATGAAAAGTAAAAAAAAAATCCCTCATCTTAAATTATATTGCCTTACAGGAACTACAAGAAAAATAATAAAAAAAAATTTGGGTGCGCTGAGTCGATGACGAGGGGTGGAGCGTCGCGGGAGAGAGAGAAGGAGGGGGGAGGTTAACCGGAACGAAAAAAATTTATTGCCGAATAGAATATATTTCTCATGGGACAAAACCGGAGTAGTACTATTATTCCGAGGAATAACTAACCAACTACGTAACCTTCCAACTTACTAGTACCATTATCATACATATGCCATTCTCTCTTGTCTTTTCCTATACTAACTAAGGCACCATTCGAAACAGTTCAGGATACAAAAATGAATTTGGTCCCTTGTTTTTACAGTTGTAATTCAGACTAGTGCGGAAAAATTGTTCAAAGTGTTAGTAGAGAAATGTTCATATTAAAGAGGTCAAATTTATTTATACCAATACGCACTAAAAGTTACATATTACTTGGCCAGACAATTTCTTACCAAAGAACTATAGGATAACATACAATTGCACACTAAGTCTGTGTTGCAAAAAATTAACAACTCTACAAAGAGAACAAGTTTCCCAAAAAAACAATACTTTTTTACAACACTTTTTTCTTTCTTCTTTCTTGTGTTTTTATCAACAAATCAATCAATCAATCATCAATCATATCAATAAAACATGAATCCATCATCAATCAATTACGATATCGTCAATCAATCATTTAAGCGCCAGTGAATCAATCCATCAAGCTAATCAATCAATCATCAATCTACCGTTCACGCGCCAATTAACCAAGTTCCAATCAATCAATGGACTAAGCGCCAATAAATTAAAATGAGTTGAATCAATCATCCATCAAATTAATGAATCAAGCAATGAAGTTAGTGAATAAATCAATCAATCAATTTATCAATCAAGATAGTGTATCAATCAAGTTAGCGAATCATGACAACCTTTGAGATGAGTATTTTACCCATACTGATAACATATATTCAATTCAGTTACTAACATTGTAATCCTGTAATAGGAAAAGTGACTAGTCACCACTCACTTCCTTCCTTTTCCATCTGGAGAGCCGTTCAAGGTTTAAAATGAGGACGGCAAGCAACTGGAGCAAGACTGGGGGTTGACTACCCTCCAAAAGTCCCAAAAAATTTGGGCATTTGAGTCCACGCAGGAGAACCCCTTTCAAAAAAAATTTTTTGAATGGGTAAAAATTTTTTTTTTTGGACACATAGGCAAATAGGGTAAGAATACACGTTTTAAAAGATATAAACCCACCATTCGTCCTCTAGTATGAATTACTGATTCAAGAGCTTCAATGTGACTCCAATACAGGGCATATTGTGAAGATTTTGCACTCTTTGTGAAAAAGATATAAACTTGGTTCTGGAAAATTAGAGTATAAATTGAGATTGTTAAAATTGTTTGAACAAATGCTCCCTAAAATGTATGGCGATTGTATTTACAATTTTTATATTTCTGTTTGGGGTATATAAACATTTGGAATAGATATCTGTATACATATTTGAATAAAATACAACTCTTTCTTGATCGTTCTAACTTCTCACATATAATAAGTGATAATAACAATAACTCAAACTGGAACTGGAACTGGAACTGGACCTTGAACAAATTAGAATAAAACCTCACGTTTAAATTAGACGATTTCAATGATTGGATTAAAAATCTTATATTTTCACAATCAATTGATATAATCATCCAATCATCCATTCCTTTCTATCTTAAGCTTTGAATGAACATATAACCTCTCTTATTAATTCGAGGTTGCAAAAAATAATAACAATAATAACATTTCTAATAACAATAAAACACTTTTGTCTCCCCAATTACACTTAATGGGGATACTAATAATAATAATAATAAATAAAAATCAACACTTTTCTTTTTGGGAGTTGGTAACACGGCGCTCCACCAGATACATTAACTTGAACTGGGTGGCGATTTAGAATAATAATAACAACACCAATAATAACAAATCAAGTGAAAAATAAGACGTGAGTTAACTGGGATATAAATGGGAGATTCATGGAGAAGGACTATAAAAACAATAACGACAACAACAATAACTTCAATTCAAACAATACGTAGTATCCAAATAAAATAAACAAACAAAAAATACAATACGCGATGACATTCTCATAAACCATTAATTTAAGTCATTTTCAATTATCCAAAAGTTGAAAATTTTATATTTGTCACCGTCGTCGTCGTCGCTCCCGCGATAGTTGCAATATATGTAATTGTTGTAGTCGTTTTGTTGTTGCGAAAGCATATGTGGATATATGACGTCGTTGTGAAACAATACTAGGTATTGAATTTGATGATGATATAATCAGTGGTAAGATGGGACCTTCAACTTTTTTATAAACCACACGGGACACATATGGTTTTGAAGTTTTTGATATCCTTGAATTTCCTGAAGTTGTCTTCCATGAAGAGGACAGTGTAGGATATCTGGAACTTGTCGAATTAGATATATTTTGTGCAACTGTTAAAGTTTTACTCATTGACGAAGCTCCGGCCTGATCAGGAAACGATGAATAAAGATATTCTTCGTCTTCCTCTACCTCTTCCTTTTTCGCTTTCCTTTTCGTTTTAGTCTTCACTTCCTTCAGTTGCCTCCCATTCTTGACTGGATCTGGTTCTTTCACTTCTAAATCATAATCAACAATTTTTTTGTTCGTTTTCTTGTATTTGCGTTTGGCACCATCATTTAAGGTTATAGTATTATTATTCCCGTTAGTTTGTTCCTTGCTTTGCACTAGAGCTTTGCCAAATTCATTCAAATTCTTCCTCCATTCTTCTTTATTATTTGAACTTTGTAATTTGATTTTCGCAATTTTACCCATTCGACTCAATTCATTATCCAAATTACAAATTACAGGATCACGTTTTGAATATCGAATATTTCTTAAAGTCAATGGCTTAACCTTTTTCTTGTCGCTGTCATTTTCACCAAGTATCTCACCATTTGAACATTTGTCTAATAATTTGCTAATACTGAATGATTCGCCGGGTCCAATAGGTGTTGGATGGCTCGGAGTGACACAATCCATAGACACTTCTTTTCTCAATACAAAATCGACGTCAACTTCGGAAAAAAATGCACATGACTGCGGTACTTCCTTTATACCCATCTGTTCACAAAACATAGCTCTGGTCCAAACATTACTGATTTGTAACAATAATGCTGCTTTATACTTATCTTCTTCTTTAACAAGGTATCGAAGTTCATCGTGCACGGTAATGGCCAATCTGGCATCAATCGCATATTTTTCAATTAAATGCTCCATGGAAATGATTAGCAAATGCAAATAATCAACTCCCGAACTTTGAATTGTCCAATTTATTCTGGAAGTCATATAATTATTACTTCGCAAATTACTAGCATTTAATGCATCAGTGATGGTTGCTCCCAAAACCGGAGTCTTGGGTTCCTTTTGTTGGGCAATTGCTTCTAGCGCATTAAACATGATGGATTCTGTTCCTCCAAAATATAATTTTGGTTGACTTGGATCAAAATGTTTGGATTTAGCTGACTTTCCTTTAGTACTATCATATAATTTCCTTGCAATGTCATTGGCTTCTGTATCACTTAACTTCGAATTAAATTGCTTCAATAACCTGGAAGCAAATTTGACCCCTGCACCGTAGATTCGTCCATAATTAAAAACTTTAGCATTATTTCTTGATATCCCTAAAATCATAGACGTCTTACTATGAAGATCGGTTTTTTCTGATTTCTCCCCTTCCAACGTCATCCATCCTAATGCAGTACCTCCATGAATTTCGAACATCGAATCACCGACCAACGAAGCAATCCACAATTCTTCGGAATCGACATCAGCTCCGATAAAGCAATAACCTTTGGGCGCTTCGATTAAGGATTTCAATTCAGAGCCAATACGATCCTTCTTCGCATTGGATGCGGTTAACCATGTGTTTTCAGTAGCTCTACGGGTAATTGTCCCCATTGAAGCTAAGATCGGTAAGATAATTGCCATGTCTTCATGCTCTTTCGATTCTTTTTTGGTTTCAAAAAATTTGTTTTTACCTTCTTGATTATAAACCACAAACTGATCTTTAATTCTATTTCGATTACTTGCCCAATACGAAGCTTGGTTATTCAATTTAACAATCCTGATAGCAGGCTCATATTCAGAAGTTAATGTACCTTCTTCAAAAGCTCGAATATACAGCTTGGATAAAATTTGGGTACATCTTGCCTTGGGACCTTCCGGATGTGGTACTTTGAATAAAACATGGGATTCACCATTACTTCTTAACGAATCGATAATATCCATTTCTTCTTCGGGTAATTCAGGTTGGATATAATTTCTTTTAGCTAAGGCTGTGATTGTTTCTTCGTTGTATGGAACTTTAAAACACCACCCTTGAGAATTGACCCAAACTAAAGGATACCCTTCCCATTTCAATCGAAGTAAAAGAGGTGAAATCCTTGTTTTTAAACTCAAATTCATTTCTTCACCACTACTGCTTTTGAATAATTCTCGATACCATTCAGGGTAACCTGATAAATATGCACGTCTTTTATACATGGTTCCATCTTTTTTGTATCTAACTTCTTTTAGTGTCCAATTCAATTGACTCAACCAAGGGTCATGCTCATAATCAGGTATCAAACTGGGATCGCTTTTTTCGATATATTGTATCAATTCCATTGCTCTTTCTTTTAATGTGTTAGTAATTTCAGTTATATTAGCTTCGTAACAAGATTCAGCCGATTCAATAAATTTGGGCCATTTGGTAGTAGTTGGTAAGATTAAGCTGCCTAAATGTCTTAACGCTGCAAATGAAACCGGATGAGGAACTCTTGTTAAGAATATTGGAAACAATTTCTTGGTGACTTTATAGGTTGCAAAAACATCTTCAGCACAATAATTCATTAACTTATGGAAATTTGATATTAAAACTTGTGGATCTTCCGATGCAAAATAATCTCGATCTTCTTTCTTCAATTCAATATTACAATGGAATTTTGCAACATTACCCAAACCATTAGGAGATCCCTTTAAAAGCCATGGATCAGCCTGAGCATCAAGATCAACATCGACATCTGCATTAAACTTGGCCCTTTGTAATCCTTCATTTAATAATCCATCAGCTATAGAAACTGATACATCTCTGTCTTTAGTGCCAGTCTGCTTTTCAGTTTCACCTTCTTCGTCTTGTTCTTCTTCGGTGGATTCCATTTTCTTCTTTTTATTATATTTAGCCCAAGCTGGACGTTGTCGGGAACAAATCCCACTAACAGCAACATGCAAAGCCATACCATCAATGAAAAATGCCTTTGATTGCTTAATACTATATTCTTCCAATACTCTCGCACGATCATAACTCACATTATATCCGATGATCACCTTTTCTTTCTTTTTAGTATTCATCGGAATCAAATGATTCCAATCAAGTTCCTCGAGGTCCAGTTGTCCATTATAAACATCAATTAACGTGGGCGAAACCCAACCATACCATGCTTTGGAAGATACACAAGTGGCGATAACGGCATGGTGGGAAATCTTATACAAGACTTCGACATCAAATACCAATTCATCTTCCAATGGGAATTCAACTTTTTCCGGTTCTTTCCCTTCAACATATCTTGTCCATCCACTTTGAAATTTCCAATCACTCATTGCTGGTTTATGTGGTATGTCTGAATCTTCCGATAAGAATTTTTTTGCCATCGTGAGATAGGGTTCACTTGATTTACTTCCTAATTTATAAAAATGTTCATCTAATGATTTCCCAACCAAGTCAGGAAAATTCTTAATGTTTATAGGTTCAATGATTTTGGTCTTTTTGCCTAATAATTGATTCTCTTGTAGATGTTTTTTCGAAATTTCTAACAATTCGGGTGATCTTGGTGATAGATAATCTGTCGTTGATGAGGTGGGGAAAAGTTTCTTGTGTAAATCAACTGACATATATTGGATACCTAAATGGTTAACTCTCGGTTGTTCCTCAAATTTATGCTCTTGTACTTGCGCTGTTTCCTTTGCTTCTTGTTGCAGTTGCAGTTGCAGTTGCAGCAGTACTTGTTGATGGTGTCGTAGCGATGTTGCTAAACTACGAAAAAGATACCTACTAGGGGTATTCCTTCGTAGCAACAGCCTGGTAGCAATCATAATGTGTGTTATGATTGATTCTGACTAATGACTAATAATTAATAGGTATAAGTTGGTGAATAACCTTTTTGTTGTGTGTATGTAATAGTAAGGGGATTGATTTGCTTGTCTGAGAGGACAGAAAGAGACAAGTAATATTTGTTGCAAAGTGCACGTCCTACTTCCGAGGTGATGAGGCAGAATTTTTTTTTTTAATGTACGGGGAAACCTGCACTCATGATCTGATTTTGATCTTCAACTAAAGTTGCAGGCCATATAAGGTACTAGACCACCAGATCGAACTACAGGACGATAAGACTATAAATATGTGTATATGAGCTAAGCTGGCCATGTTATCGACATTTTGAAAGGGGGAGAGGATTAGAATGATTCCATGTTTCAAATTCTTTTTCTTTTCCTTTCAACAATTGGTATCATTTAACTCCAGATTTTCAAGCGGAGCAATGAAAGATCAAATAAGAAGAAAGGTAAACAGTAATTCGCTAGTAAGACCCGTAATAGTAACAGCTGTAGCAGTAGTAGCAGTAGTAGCAGTAGTAGCAGTAGTAGCAGTAGTAGCAGTACTGCATATAATTTTGACACAGTAAAATGTCGCAAGAAAATCTTACAAACATATGTCGTAATTTTTGTGTGTCAGTGTCTTACTGTTTGTGGGATTTCAAAAGTCGTGTCTGTCTCAGAACATAGAAAAAAAAAAATCTGTCCGAATTTAGTAATAGAATTACTTAATTAGGTAATAATATATTGAACCAATAAAGAAAGAAAATAAACAAATCCGTTTACCAAAAAAACCCAACAAAAAACATAAAAACAAAAATCTAAAACAAAATAGACACGGGTCACGTTGTTCTTTTGTGCTTCATTGTATCACAAGTAGCCATGTGCTGTATCTTGTAGAAGACGAAAGTTTAGTTGAGTTAAGTAGGAGTTGAGATGGAATTTAACATTCTTGTTGTTTTGATTGCTATATTGCTATCAGTGTCATTCTCTCTGTATTAGATGTAAATTGGTAGCGTTCGCAACAATAATCTACGAATATTTGTAGAGAGTCACGTGTAAAATATAATGGGATACCATTAGATGGCTTCAAAATAACGTTCAATATTTATACTCTTGTTCTATTGGAATTATTGATATCAAGACTAGTAACATGAGTTTGTCGTTGTCGTTGTCGTAGTGGTAGTCGTAGTGGTAGTCGTAGTCGTAGTCGTCATAGTTGTTGCGTGTTAGTTAATTTTTTTTTTTTCTCTCTTTCACCCACAAGGAAAAAAAATACCATCACCAACAACAAACAACAACAACATCTACATCAACAAAAAAAAACAAATCTCCAATATAAATCTACGTTTTTTCTTCTTTTTCTTTTTTTACTCCACAACAAGAAACACACACTGCATCCAAACAATTTAAAAGTAATAGTCATTTCCAGCACCATTATGAGTTCATTAGACGATTATACGAAGGCAGAATTATCCAAATTGCTGAAAGAATTGAGCATTCCTTTCACTTCCAAAACAACTAAAAAAACTTTGGTTAAAAATATCGAAATCTTCATTGAAGAAAACCCTGACCAATTTGATTTTATTGACAGGTTTTTGAGAGATGGTGATGAACAAGAGGATAAAGAACCCGTTGAAATTATCAATCTTGAAGAAGATGATGATGATGAAGAGGAAGAAGACGAAGACCAAGATTTAAAGGAAGAACAAGAAGAAGGGGATGATGAAGATGAGGTTGAAGATGAGGATGAGGATCAAGAAGAAATTGAAATTGAAGAAGAGGAAATTGAAGTAGTTGAAGACGATGAAGAAGAGGAAGGAGAAGAAGATGAGGATGAAGATGAAGCAGGAGATGAAGAGGATGAAGATGAAGCAGGAGATGAAGAGGATGAAGATGACAAAGATGACAAAGATTATGAAGCTCCTCCACCATTGAATTTGAAAGAATGGGTATTGGATCCAATAATCACCAAATCGGAAAATATCATTGATGAAATTTATAAATTTACTGATTGCGTAGGTATAACTTATTTAAAAGAAAGTGAAAAATTAAGAGATCAATTATCATCAACAGTTACATTAAATTATTTACAAATTTTTTTGGAATTTTCAATTTTTATTTATAATTACATTCAATTTGTTCCATTAAATGAAAATAAATTAATTCATCAATTTTTCTTTGATAATTTACCATATTTATCAAATTCAACATTACCAACTTTGGAAATTTCTTCATTATTTAGTGGCAAATCAATAATTTCTTTTGTCATTTGGTCAATTACTTCAATTTTCGTTCCTGGAATAATTTCATATTTTGTTAACTTCACTTCAAGAATTGTTGATATTGAAGATGATGAATATTTATTTAGAATTCATGATTTTGATCCATTTATTTTTGCCTTATCTAAAGTATTGACTTATTATTTGGTAATTAATCAATTGAATTTAATTGAGTTTAGTTATTGTGATTGTTTGATTAGTGGGTTGATCAATAAATCATTACTTAATTTGAATTTGTATAAAAGTTATGCTGTTAATTCATTGGGTAATTTACCTTATGTTCTTGGTGGTGTTAATGTTTTAATTGCTATCTATGCTCAATTTGAAGAATATTAAAATCTCAGAGCCATGATTATTACAAGAAGAAGAACAAGATGATCAAGAGATCAGATGAGATGAGGTGATCTTGTATTCTTGAATTTTGTGTTAAGATTTTTTTGGGAAATATTGTCATTGAGACTATATTTCCTAGTTATACCAACCCAACCAATCCAATCCAATCCATAATCCTCAATCCCCAATCCCCAATCCGCGATCCGCAATCCCCAATACCTTATCCTTATCCCTTTTTTTTATATATTATTATTATTATTACTGTTATTTGTTATTATTTTGTTTTTTTAAAGTTGATTGTATTACCTATCCCTATTCCTACCCCTACTACTACCACGAACCAATTCTAACCACTTCTAACGTAACTTTAACCCTGATTATTCTTATTATTATTAGTATTATTTCTTTTAAATATATATATCTTGTTTATTTTACTATTCTTAATTTTTCTCCTTATTCTCCACCGATAATTCAGCATTCTCTTTAAACATCTCTCCCCTTGTTCATTTAACTTTGATCAAAAATAATTATCTAATCGTTTGTTCTTAATTAAAAAAAGAGGTTATGTATTTATCAAATCTATATATTTATGTTAATTACTTATTCACAGGCCATTTTGTTTTTATCCCCATTAATTCCAAATCATGCATTAATTCATCAGGTTTTGCCATTTGTGGACCATTAAATTGTTTCATAATTTTAGCTAATATACTAGCTTCTGAATAAACAGTATCAAATTCTTTGGACAAGTCACTACTTTTACTACTTGTCCCACTGCCAGAAATTCCACCTGGAGTTGATGATCCATTAATAGATCCTCCTGGTCCCGTTGTTGTGGCGGCTCTTCTTCCACTTCCTCTTCTTTTGGGTAAATTACCAGTTGATGATGTAGGTCCAGGGGTAGTATTGGTTCCAGTTCCAGTTCCCGTCCCACTATCACTAAGATTTGTATCTGAACCAGAAGTTAACATTTTTTCATAAATTGAACTTTGAATAATTCTTTTATTATTAGAATGATTATGGTGATGACTCTTGGATGAGTTTTTATTTGATTTGTTATTGTTACTTGACAATGACTTGTGTGATAAATCTCCAGTTATGATACTGAATTCTTCTGGAGTTATTAATGGCATGAAATCGTGAATCAATACTGTTTTATTATTATCAACTTCATTGAATTTCAATTCGGGAACCAGGATTGACGATAGTCTATTCGAAGGAGATGATGACGAAGATGGAGAATTGACATCTTGTTCGAGATCGTGATAAATTGAATTCTTGAATATTTCTTTGATCTCATATGGATAATCTTTATTTGACAAACCAAGGATTAATTTATTTGAATCTTTACTATTCAAATCAAATATTTCTTGTTTGTTTTTGACATATTCTTGAAACATTTTCCTTTGAAATTCAAAGAAATTTTTTAATTTTTCAAGTTTATTAATCAATACCATATTGATTATTTTATAAATTTTATTGGAATCATTATAAAAATTAAGGGAATTTTTCAATAATTCATAATTTTCCGAAATTTTCAATTCAAGTAATTCAACATCTCTTTTTATGGCCAATTCATCATTAATATTTTTCAATTCTTGATCATATATCGCATTTTCACTGAATTCAATTCTGGAATTGTTTAAATCATCGATTCTTTTCAATAATTGATATTTTTTAATTTGGAAAATATCCCGTCGATGATCTTGTTCAAATTCTTCCATAGATTCAATGGACTTTTTCAATCCAACTCGACGTCGGTCTCTATTAGTACCCGATGCATATGCTAGTTCTCTAGCTCCACTTGGGAAAAATACTTCTCGATCAATTCGATATAGATTACTGATGGCTTCTGAAGGGTACGAATACACATCTTCAATATCCTTCTCTTTCTTTTTTTGCCTGCCTTTGTCATCTTTTGCTCCTAGTTTATTCCGTTTCATGTTACTTAATCTTCCTTTAACACGGGTGAATTTTGGATCAGTTAAATTAATTTCAAACGTATTCTTAACCTCATCTTTTAATGCATGGAAGTCATTATATTCATTAGTATCAATCTTCAGAAAATAAATCTCATCATCATTAGTCATTCCTCGTCCTCTTCCTTCAGCTTCTTCTTCCTCTTCTTCTTCTTCATCGTCTTCATCGTCAACAGTACTATCTTCATTTTCGTCATCATCCTGCCCGTCTTGTTCACTTTTATCTTGATCAATCTCTTCATAGTCAATATCCTTAAATTTCTGTCTAATTCCATCTTCTGAATCACCAGCTTTCATAGTTTCATCATCATTAGATCCAAGTACTTCATTATCAGAAGTTTCTGTACTGTCACCGCCTCTTGATGATTTGCCCCCTTTCTTTGATTTTTTAGAATTTTCAAGTTCAAATTTTAAAATATTAAATCCTTCCTTATTAGCTTGTTGTCTCATTTCAAATAATGAACCTGCAGCACTTGCAACTACCATATCAATTCTTGGTAATCCTTCATTTGCTTCTAATAATTCACTAAATACATCATGAGGTAATAAATTGGCCCTGTCGGAATTTAAAGGATATTTCATATAATTTGGAGGTGGGAATGGTAATGGCGCAGCTTGGACATATACTTTATTAACACCACGATCATAAGGATCATAAGAATTCTTATTACAGTGGTTGTCGTTAATGTTACATGGAGATACACCTCGTGAATTATTAGCATGAAAATTCTTTGGTTTTCTTCCACGTTTGGCACCACCAGCACCACTGTTTGCATTACCACTTGTTGCTGTAGCTGCTGTTGTGGTGGTTGCTGCTGCTGCTGTTGCTGCTGCTGCTGATAAATTACGTAAACTTTCATATCTTTTCTTAAATGAAGCTAGGGAAAATGGTAAAGTATCAAAATCAACCACTGGAGGAGGTGGATAAATAAAAGGAATCATAATACCTCTATTACTGTGCAAGGTAACCCCCTTAATCTTTTGAAAACTGCGATCATAATCATCGTCCATTTCGTCTTGATCTTCATCTTCATCGTCTCCGTCTTCTTCGTCTCCTTCATTGTCGGAACCTTCATGGGAACGTAATTGAGAATCATAAGAATGATAACCCAAAACACCAGGTGCATGATGAACCAGAGCCAGATTGGGAATTGGAGGTGGGATAGGTGGTGGGAATTTTCGAAGGATCCCATTGATTTGATAAGCCAATCTAGTATCACTTAAATCGGTAGTTATATCGGTGAAAAAATCCGATACTAAATTAGGTTCATGAACAATGGGGATTATATTACTAGGTACAGAATTCAAACTTCCTTCTCCAATTTTATTATGATCTTGTTGACGATAATGATTTGCAATGGAATTTGCAATTTGATTACGATCATGGTTGTCTTGTTGGTTTTGGTGCTGTTGATTGGATTGATGGTGTTCAAGAATTCTTGGTGTTGAATCGGACGTGAGTTTTGGTTGTTTGTTGGTGAAAATGGCAGCTAGTTCTTCCCTGGTGGGTAACTTCGTTGGCCTCTTAAAGACCGGAATATTTGAATGATCCATTATACAACTATATTGACAAGGATAAACAGATTATTGAGTTGCTTGTGAATGAGTATGCGTGTGTTTGTGTGTATCGTGGTATATTTGTGTATGGGCGGTTATGATATGTGTGATGTCACAGCAATCTTGGGTGAAATGAACGTAAGGAAAAGATGGAATATAATTTAATTAACAATGATGAGTAGAATTTTGAATACTGGAAAGTATATCGAGTTGTGGTTGTAGTGGTACAGGTTGAGTTAACTTGGGTTGAGGTGTGGTAGTTGAATGATTTTTTTTTTTTTGCAATGATTTTTTTTTCTTCCTTTGTTAGTTTCAACAGTGCGTCAATTGGTGTCAGTTGGCAGATAGATTGGTTTTATGTATAAGTGTGTTATTGGTGATAGTATCAATATCAGTTGTCTGATATAGTTCTGTGCTGGCAAAGTATATACTGATGGGACCAAATACTTAACAGAATGTGTTTGAGTATAATTAAGTATGAGACTGTCGTTTACTGGAGATAATTTAGTGCCAGTGGTATTGTACGTTTTGTGTGAAGTAGGGTACTCTTTTTTCTTTTATTTCCGTCACCAATACAAAGGTGAATTTTTTTTTTTTCAGTTTCTTTCTGTGTGGGTATAACCTAATAGTAACAAGAATTGACTTCCACTGCTTCTTTTACTTTAGTACAAGTTATGTCTGATATCTTGTGTGATAAGTTAAGTTGTATAATAGTAGATATGTTGTAAAAAGAATGTAAAAAATTGTGTCCTTCTCTTGTTATTCCTCCTCCTCGTCCCTTTTACGATTTGTGAGAGAAAAAGGAAGAGAACCGACGCAATCGAAGAAGGGAAAGAAAAAAAAAATGCTGCGAATTTGGTCGTGTACTGGACAAATACCTAACATACTCTGACAATATAATATACAGTCTTTTTACTTTTTTTCATACGAGTGATCATTAATTTTTATACTAGTGCGCCAGAATTATTTGTACCAACTCTAGTAAATAATTTAATACCAGTGCTCACTAATTGTTCAAACCAATTTTGGCTGTTATTTGGTATGAAAATTAAGGGTCACGTGTTATGAATAATTTTGTCGCATAAATATGAACAATATTGTCCGCCTTAGTAGGAACATTTTTCTACAAGTACTATGAATAATTTTGTCTTACATGTATGAATAATTTTAGCGCGCTAGTTTGAATTAAAAATAAAAAGACTGTATAGATTAAAATATATACCGGGTATAGAATAGAGGTAATATAAAGTATAAATTATTTCAATTCCACTGGATAAAAATGCAACACTTGAACAGGCTTCTACTTGGGGCGTTGCCTACCTTTAGAATTAATAATCCGATATATTTTGTTGCCCAGGTCATAAGGCATATAGCATGATATTTTTCCCGTTTTATTGTCAACCAAATAGAATCCCTCTAGGTAAGGTTGACCGTCTCTTTCGTCATCGTCGTCTTTGCTGTTGTTGTTGCTGTAGTTGAAGTTGAATAGGTTGGGGTATTTATAGGTGTTCTGGGAGTTACCTGCTTCTGATTCTACTTCTGCTTGTGTTTGTAGTGGTTGTGCATGTCAATAGCACAACTTATTTAATCCCACCAGCACATGAACAAATGTCATAGTGGTTACAGATCCCATCCTAAGCAACTCTACCCGTATTTATAGAGAAGTGTATTTGAAATTATTTAATTATAAATATTGCAATTATTAATATTTAAAGGTATTCTATCATTCATTCTCCAATTGAATATATTTAATTGATCTTTTTAGCATAATAATTCAACAAAATTCATGTAAAATTCTTTGCAACTCATATTTAGCGACGTCTTCTATACGACAACGATTGAGACGTTCCCAACCAACAGGAATGACAAACATAATCTCATAAGAATCGTAATTATAATCAGGAATGATCAGAAATCCCATTTCAATTGTTTGGTCAATGCATTTGTTTTGTTCGTATGTTGTATTGCCTGGGGGAAGGGAGGGTAAGAACGCAATACGATTGGGATGCGTTTTGTGCTATAAATTAGGTGAAACTTGAGGCATCGTGTGGTGTAGTGTGGTGAATTTGAACACCACAAATTCCACAAGCGGAATTCCACATAGAGTGAGAGACAGAGGAATAGATATCGTTAGATGACTATTGAACGATAAATGTTGAACAACCAGATCAAGATTGTCACTCATTGATTGTCGGATGTTCGAGAATTGACCGCACGGCTTCATAGGTCAATAGGTCCAGAGGAGCGTCGCACGAACAATAGCCAATATCAACCCTTTCCGCCCCATTCGATGACGAGACAAGATGAAGATGAAGATGTGTGTATCTCTGTATGTGTGTGTGTGTGTCTGTGTTAAAGGTGGGTGTCTATGGAAGAGGTATTTGGATTATAGGCTGCCGTTACAGTTACAGTATACGTTACAATTAATTATCGTTGAACACATTATTAGCGTTGCAATTGAGTAAGTTTGAATTATTTTTCGGTGTTCATTTCCTGGCAATCATAAGGCGGTATATCTTGTGATAGGTTCAAATTTTTCGGCACTGGTTTTCCCGTTTCCATGATCTCCTTTTTTTTTTGTTTGCTGTTGGTTGTAAAAAATCCCCACTAAAATTAATCAACAACAAAGCATAGCAAAAGATATTTGTATTTGTATTGGACAACCCAAATTTGTACATTTTTACATTTTTACAACCCACTTCTTTATTATTGAACTATCAAAACAAAACCAACCAATCCTTTATCCATCTATCAATTGGTTGATATAGCTCTGTCTACTTATAGTTAAGAGAGAGAGAATAAGCATTCGTTCAATTTTTTCTTTTCTTTTCTTTCCTACATTACGCCTCTCTCCGATGTTTCATTTGTGCTCAGATAAAACAGATGCAATCTCACTCATTCCACTCACTCACTCACTCACCCGCCCACTCATTTTAATCACATCCATTGTCTTTGCTTTTACTTTCACTTTTGCGTCGGTTTCTCAACACTTGCTACTTTTTTTTTCTCTTCTTCCATATTTGCTTTTTTTTCGTTTCAGTCCAACAACATCAACATCATAAACTTCAAAGTCAGCTTCAAACAAGGTTAGGGCCACCAACAGATTCTCATATCCATATAAGAGTAATAGAAAATTAATTACCCGCAAGTTCTCACCAATCCCACATATTTTCCACAAAGAATAAACAGAGCGAGAGGGAGAGAGACAGCAGAGGAGGAAGAAAAAAATTTTATATTATTATTATTCTTTTACTGTATTCCTATATTTTTTTATTGTCATCTCATTTCATCCTTGGTTATTAGGAAATCATCATCATCATCATTACTCGTTCATTCATTCATTTCATCGACATCATATCCATATTGTTTTTTTGAGTGTCATTATTTTAAACTTAATTTGAGCAACAAGGAATCCCAAAAAACAACACGCAATCCAACGAACAAATCAACAACCATAAAGGAATCTATTGCTTTGTTTTCATTAACGTCAGTTTTGTTTATTTTCTAGTCATATATTCATTTCCCCTTTATTGATTTTAAATCAGTTGTTTTATTTATATCTATTTATTGTTTCCCATTACCCCTTTTTACAGGAATCAACACACTACAACAGGAGGAAACATTTATTTATTACCATTAGTTATTTAACCTCATTCATCCCTCCTTGTTCCCGCATATCAGTGACACGTATACACACTAATTACCAAACAAACAAGAAAACAGAAAAAAATCATGCCACCAAAAAGAGGATTTCGCCAATTCAAACCAAAGCAAAGAATATCGGCGAAAATGCCAGGATATGCTCCATGGCCAGCATTTGTGGTTCCTCCAGAAGATGTTCCAGAAGATGTCGCTAGATTAAAACCTAAAAAAGGAGCACCATATTGTGTTATATTCATACCTGATGGAGATTTTTATTGGATTTCTGATAAAGGTATTAATGATTTAGATGATGAAAAATTGAAAGTCAGTTTAAGAGATATATCCCCAGAAATTAAACGAAAAATGAAGAATTTCAAAGGTGTGGTTAAGGGTAAACAAACCCCCATTAAAAATGCCATAGCTGCAGCAGAGGGATTAAATTATGATGATTTCAAGGACTATTTACAAGATATCAAGAAAGAATATGATAATAAAGCAGAAGAGGAAGAAGAAGAAGCCGAAGAAGAAGAGGAGGACGAAGTAGAGGAAGAAGATCCAGAACAACTTGAAGAAGAAGAGGTTGAAGAAGAGGGAGAACAGGAGGAAGAGCAGGAGGAGGAAGAAGTCGAAGAGCATTATGAAAATATAGCGAAATCAAGAGCTAAGAGAATCAAAGTTAAATTAAGAAACGGGAAATCTGATGAAGATGAAGCCGATTATGGTGATAATGAAGAAGATGAAGAATCAGGAGAATCTTCAGTTCAACCTAGAAGGTCATCTACGAATGGTAAAAATTTAACCAAACCAACTACAGCATCAATTGGAAATGGAAGAAAAAGAAAACCGCTTAAATCAGAAGAAGAACCAAGAGATATAAAGAGAAAAGCCCCATCACAACGTCGTTCAGGAAATGGTGTGAATCTTAAAAATGAAACTAGTGATGAAGACTTTCCGGTTAATAAAAGATCATCACTAATCACTGCAGCAGCAGTATCATCAGGATTAGATAAACCAGTACTTAGTGAGAAGGAAAAACAACATCAATTATGGCTTTGTCGAGTTAAACTTCAAAAATCCCTAATACAAAGGAATCAACCCAATACTCCGAAAGATACCATTGGTTTAAAACCACCAACAGCCGATGAATTACTGACAGCAAGATTAATTTTATACCGATTGTTGGAATTCCCCATTGATAAAGAATTGTTGAGGAAAACCAAGATGCATAAAGTTTTAAAAACGATAATGAAAGATAAAACCTTGCAATATAGTGATAGTTTTAAATTGCATGATCGATGTGAAGAAGTTTTAAATAAATGGCATGAACCAATAGAAGAATTAAGAAATGAGAAAGTTTATGAACATAAGAGAAATCATAGTAAGGAAGGAATAATTGGAGTAGAAGGAGAAGGTGGGGTAGAAACTGAAGGAGATCTTGATAATGGCAATAGTACCATTAGTAGTAATACCATCAATGACAATGGGTTAAAATTAACAATATCATCACCCTCAGCATCATCAGAAAACAATAAAAAGATGATTGTTCACCAACAACAAGATGATTCTGAAGTATCTGGATTGGATCAAAGTATTTCTGAATTGGATCAACCCAAGAAATCAGAATTGTTAACCAATGATATATGATAATTGCTATAGATATTTTACCTTGGCCACAGACCTGCAAAAAAGAACAACATGGTATCATTGAAAAGGATAATTGATGATGATAATTAACATATATATATATAGAGATTTTTTTTTTTTTGGTTTTAATTGTCATGGTGTGTCAGATGGGGTAATAAAAAAAAAAAGGAAGAGCCATCTTGCAATTAATATTCTACTCTCAATGTTATCATTATTAAACCCCATCATTCATCGAATATCGAAGTATCCAAATATCCATCACATTGTATTATTTTATTTTGTTTGATTAATAAATATCCAAATAAAGAGAATCAAGAGATTAGGGGAACTGTTGAAGTGCAGAATGTAGGTTGTAGAAAAAGGCGAAAGGCTGTAGTGATGAAATTCCGTGGAGGTGAGAAGAGAAGAGCTGAGATGAGAATATGAGGAACACTAGAGATTTGAATCCAGTGAATTAGGGCTATGAATTGAATTTCCACTTTTATGGACCAATACATCCACCGCGTCTCTCATCTCTCATCTGTCACCTCTTGTATTCAAACAACTTAACGCATTCATATATAATGTATATACACAAAACAGAAAGGCTAAGAGTTGTAAATGAGTAAATGAGTGTGCGTTAATCAAATCAATCCAATGATGAATTGAGTAATGGTCACTAAAAATCGCGTCGGGTAAATGAAGTAGACCCATACATCAACATATAAATCACGTGATACATATTTAAAAGGGAATTTGTTGGGATGGATTTTGTTCGCACTAAAAACTGAAGAAAAAAGATTTCGAATGAAACACTTTGAAAAAAAATTTTTTTTTTCCTTTTTCCTTTTCTCTTCTTTCTTTTCTTTTCTTTTCTTTTCTTTCTTAAGTATACTACTTATTTAATCCTAAAGATACAAAATGGCTGACGAAGACGTATGTGTTGAATTGTTAACCATGGTGTTCTTGTTATGATAATGAATTGTATTTATCAATTGTCCTGGCTATTGATGATGATGGGGATGGGTTGTCGTTGAACAAAATTTATGTTGTTGAATGTGCGTCAAAAAATTCCCAGTCTGTGAGAAAGAAAAAAAAAAAGAAAATCTGATTTGAAATGGCTTTAGAAAGAGGTGGAGTTTCATCTACCGTCTGTCTACAAAAGATAACTAAGGGATGTAAAAGAAGAAGAGGTTGAATAGGAAGTCCCACTTGTTTTTGATAATTTGACAACATTTTTTCATTTGGGTTGCTTTTAATTATGCGTTGGACAAAATTTTTTTTTTCCCTTGAAAGAGAGAGAGACAACCAACGTACAAAGAAAATTTTTTTTTTCTTCTCTTCACTTTGACTCCTTCTCCACCACCATGTTTCACTTCATATTTTTTTTTCTTTTACTCCTTGTTGTCGCTCTATCACCTGTTCTCATCTATCATCAGACAGAAATTTTCAACCCCATTTTTTTCCTTCTATCAAAGCACGAACATCTCCATTTAATATGAAGATCAATTTTGGAAAACTGTTTACTAACTAGTACTTTTATCTTATAGCACACTTTTGAAACCGCTGATGCCGGTGCTGCTTTAACCTTCCCAATGCAATGTTCCGCTTTAAGAAAGAACGGTCACGTTGTCATTAAGAACAGACCATGTAAAATTGTCGACATGTCTACTTCTAAAACCGGTAAGCACGGTCACGCTAAAGTCCATTTAGTCGCCATTGATATCTTCACTGGTAAGAAATTGGAAGATTTGTCTCCATCTACCCACAATATGGAAGTTCCAAACGTTACCAGACAAGAATTCCAATTGTTGGACATTGATGACGGTTTCTTGTCCTTGATGACCGCTGACGGTGACACCAAAGATGATGTCAAAGTCCCAGAAGGTGAATTGGGTGACAAAATGCAAGAAGAATTTGACGACGGTAAAGATTTGATTGTTACCATCATCTCTGCTATGGGTGAAGAAGCTGCTATTTCTTACAAAGAAGCTCCAAAAGGTTCTTCTTAAGTTCATTGACTGAAATTGTGTAAATAATAGTCAATTTAATGAAGAAAATCAAATGAGAGAAAATGAGAATAAGTGAAGTAAAGAAAATTGAAGAAATATATTCTAATAAATCAAAATCAAAAGAAGAGAAATATAAATATGACAAATGAATGAAATGAAATGAGTGGGATTTTTTTTTTTATTTTGGTTTATTTCTTAGTTGAAATGGACAATTTTAATGATGAAAAAACGTACCTTTATTATTTTTTAACTATATCTTGTTCTAATGATTTGTATTTGTATTTTTGGATCTTGATTTTGGTTTTGAAAGAAATTAATAAAAAAAAAAATTGAAGAATATATAGTATTACTCAAATATTCATAAATATATATATATTGTAACTATTTTTTTTTGCTAACAACCATGCCTGAAGGGCTGATAATTCGTTGATGATGTGAAAAAAAATTTTTTTTCATGTGTTGATTTTTGGGAAGGACGTCGTGTGGATATCAACGAGTGGCGAAAAACCAGGAACCGAGTCGTATGTGAGATCGAAGCTTAATACAAACAGTTCATAGGATCGTGAAGCAGTATGTGCAAATTTTGAACCATTAACGTTTCCTCCCCCCATTCATCCCATCATGTTAAACCGTTTCTTCATTTAACGTTATTGTGATTCTTGTTAGTAGTGATGGTTGCAATTGTAAAACCATATAATAAAAAAAAGCACGTGCAAAATGTCAGGTGAGCAAAAATTGAGTTGAGAAAGGGGGGTCGGGGGTTTCAGAAGTATAATATTGAAGAGGTTATCAGGATGTGAATAGAGCTGTGACGTAAAGGGATGGAGCAAGAGGAGGAAATATCAATTATAAGGATTTCGAATAAGAGAACTGAAGTGGCAGCTTTCATGATTTTATGAGAATGATAATGGAAGTAAGTTGATTAGATACAGGTATATCGAATAAATTATCAGGGGTACTAAAGAATACCAATGAAAAAAAAAAAAACTAAAACATGACTAAATAGGATTTCTTATTCTTGTGTTCTAGCTCTTTCGGTTCCGAGATATCAAGTCAATATATATAATTTAATAATTTGAGTTTTATTAATTTGGGAAATCAAGATTTTGTTTCTTATCATGTCTTGTCTTGTCTAGTATTTAAAACTCGCTTAAAAAATTAAAAAAAACGCTACCAACAAAGGTGTTCGAAAAGGAAAGGGGTGCGGAATTTTGATCGAACGCGTGAGAAGCAGGGCGATCACTGGGCCGTAGACGTATGGTCAGGGCCCGGCCAAAGCAGGTTGAGTTTAAGTCGAGGATCGAGACTCGAAGGTCGAAAATCGAAAATCGAAAGGAGATGGGAATAAATAGGAACGATGCCGATGACGTGTGTCCTAGAACTTGGAGGCTTGGGCGGTTGGGAATTTTGGAACGACCCATTTTTGCAAAACGCCTCGCAAGAAATCAACGAGGCGGTGAGGCGTTGAACGTTATCCCTTATATCTTATATATTGATTCTATATGTATGGAGTAAACGGAATAATAACAAGAGTAAAAGTAAAAAAGAACGTGGGGGGGGGGGAAGAAGTTTGGTGATGATGTTGATATTAGGAATGGTTATGTTTTAGGTGTTATGTGTATTGGAAAATGAAATTTTTACGTAAATTTATTGAAAAATTGTGATCAATCATGTTCCGAGGGTGTGTAAGGGGGAATGAGACGAGAGGAGCTTTTTATTTTTATTTTTATGTTATCATTTTCGATACGAAGGTACGCATAAAGTGTGGATATTGTATAGTTAAGGTATAGTTATTGTACAGACACTTGTATTGTGTTCAATCGTAATGGCCCTATTGTTTCTTGGAATTTATTGTTATCAGTTTAATGCAATGATCAGTCTTTTTCTCTTTTTTTTTTGTTTTTTTATATGGGATGGTCATCCAAGGAATAGTCAAAATGGAAGTGTTCATCGTGGAATTGTATTTCCAAATTAAGAGGCACAGTATATGCAGAGTGTGCATGTATTATTAATAAGCTTATTAATGGCTCATGCATCTAGTACCATCGTGGGTTACCTTTCGAATTAAAGATTTTTCTTGGAAGTGTGGTTACATTAATATCACGTGATTGACCCCGGATTTTATTAGTCACACTCAAAATAAAAAAGAAGAACACAAAATAAAGAAACACAAAAAGAGAAAATAAAACAAAGCAAAAGTTAAGGGAGAGAAGTTTTTCCTTTGGGCGGATTGTGTTTCTTCTTCTTCTCCCCCATTTATCTCCGGAAGTGACTTGTGTTGTCTTTGTAGCTTTTTTGTTCAATTTTGTTTCTCTCGTTGGTTGCCCTTATTTATCACCAACTACCATCAACTACCCACCAGTTAACAATCCACTGTTGGTTACTATTCCATAATAGGAGCAGAACAACCACCACCATCCCACCCCCGATACACCCCCTCATAATCAACTTGCTCTATTATTCTGTCATTAAGGTTGTACCAAAATATTTTACCAAGAAAAAAAAAATTTTTCCTTTATCACTTTATTACTTTTCCATTATTACTACATTTAAATTTCACTTTTCACCTTTCATCTTTTAAATTTCTTGATTCTTAGTTCTCGTCCTTGTCGTTGTCGGTGGAATTGCTAGTTCGATATATTCATTTCAAGGCTTATTTAACAACCACTTGTACCCCATTTCGCGAACTATCTTCACATTTTTGTTTCAACTTCCACGCCCAGTTTGATTTCCATATTATTCAGTTCTTATCTGTTGTTGCTACTTGGTTGGTCCCTTTCCTTTCCTCATCACCTCCAATTCACATACATATATAACTAAGGGAGATCATCCATACAATACAACATGTCGTTTCCAGACACTGCATCATCGATGTTGTTACAAGCAACGTCGTCTCCCTCGCCGTTTCCGAGTTTCCCTTCCAACAACAATAATCCAACGAGAACAGGCGGACCTTCGTCACCAACTACGCAGAGTAACAATAACTTCAACAATAATAGTAACACCAACAATTATCAAATAGGTTCTACTCCTTCGGCGGTTTTATTCTTTTTGGCATTAGCAGTAGGAGTGGTCATTGCATTCTTATTTATTTTCTTTACTGTACGATATTTTGTTCGGATAAGATACGGCGTTAATGTGTCAGCTTTATCAAGGAGGAATTACTATAATTACCAAGCTCGTCGATATGCCAACGCTAACAATAATAGCAGTGATGAAGGAGGGGGAGGAGGAGACTCGCCATCAGGAGGCAGTAATAATTCCGTTGTGAATGAACATACGTTTGCTCATATTTTCACTACTACCGAAGTACGAGATCAATTACAATATATCCGAGAGCATCATTATTTAAGAGGAGAAATCATTGATCGAAGATTAAATCATGGAAGTGATTTGACGTTAGCTGCTAGATCACGAATTAATAGACAAGCCGCAGCTAGACGAAGAAGGAGGAGGAGGAGAAGAAGAAGAAGAGGTAGAAGATTGGCAAAATTGACCAATGAAGAATTGGAATTATTGTTCCCTAAGAAAACGTATGCGAATTGGATAAATGGTGGCAAACAAACTACGAGTAATATTATTTTTGAAGAAGAGAAAGAAGAAGAAGAGCACGAGATGGAGCAGAAAGATAGACAAGGGAATGACAATAGCAATGATGTCGATACAAATGTAACTGTAAATGATGATGATAATTCTTCACTACCTACATTATACACCACTAATACGTCACATAATAACACTACCAATAACACTTATACCATTGGGTCATCAACAAGTCATAATGAAAATGACATTGAATTGAAGCATCTTCCAAAATCAATGCATGTCGAGCATGACATCACGGAAGTTGTCACAAACACAACAACATCCAACGAAAAAGAACAACTTCAAGTACCGAATCACGAATCAGATGAAAAAGAGGCAACAGAAGATGATCATGATCACGACGGTGACTATCAACATAGTTTACATTTTGATTCTGGTTCATGTGCAATTTGTTTAGAAGTAATTGAAGATGAAGATATTGTTAGAGGGTTGATATGTGGTCATGTTTTCCATGCTGAAGAATGTATTGATCCTTGGCTAACCAAAAGAAGAGCATGTTGTCCAATGTGTAAACGAGATTATTTATTCAAAAGAGATTATCATGATCCAAATGCCACGCCATCTCCCGACAATGAAGAGAATTCTGGAAATTCTAATAACAACAACGGGGAAAGTAATCCAAATTCCCCCGAAAATAACAACAATAACCGTGGTGACAATGGGGATGATGATGAAGATGACGACGATGATGATGATTCACTTAGTATAGATTTAGAAGAATTAAGAAATGATCCAGAATTACAATTGATGTTACAAGAATTAATCCCACCAAATGAACGAGTCAGAATATTATTAAATGATTCAAGATACCAAAGTTTAAATTTAGAAATGCATGGTGAAGAAATTGCAAAAAAGAAATATGGGAAATTTTTCAAGATTATCTTTTGGAAATTGATGGGAATTTCTAAAAATGATTTATTCAATTGGGCAGTTTTGAAGCTTGTTTATGAATATAGAAGAGATCATCCAGAATTATTCCAAGAGAATAGCAATGATAATACTAATACTGAGAACGCGGAGAACACGGAGAATACTGAGAATACTGAGAATAATGCAGGAGAGAATCAACAAGATGAATCTACCAATGAACAACAACAAGAAGAAGAAACAAATACTGGTGAAGTAACAACTGGACAACAGAGCCAACCGCAACAACGTGAACAAGAACAAAATAACAACACTGAAGAAGTTGACATAAGTGAATCAACAAGACGACAAATAATTGAAAACAGAGTATAATTTGTCATTCTGTAAATTTGGGCATTGAAATCAAAATGTTTAATTAAGTTTATAGGTGTTTATAGGTGTTTATAGGCATTTTCTATCTCTATACATAATTTTTTTTTTCATTGAGTATTATTGTTATCATTAATTATCATTTATTAATAATATTAATCCATATTCTATATTTGTAAATCTATCAATGGTATTTCGGCTACATAAAAATGATACAGTTGGTCATATTATTCAATATGATTTGTTTTTTTTTTGCATCCATTTTAAATGTCGCATCTATATATCAATTAACTCATGGACAAATTGATGGTTGTAACATAAACAATCAATTTCTCTATATATAGTTATTGGTCACGGAGCGGAAGCGATTTCTAAAAAGACGGCGTACCGTTAAACTAGAGGCACATGCATAAGTTTACGATTAGCGACACAACATGACGAAAGTACCCCTGCTTTGGAAGCAATTTTATGGTTATACAATATAGTCACTAACTGACTACGCTTCCACAGAGGTTCCGCCTTTTGAGTTTAAATTGAAGTAAAATACGTTGCCTTGTATGAGCTATTGGAATGGAATGGCGCAGCTTATCCGGAAAACACAACATTTGTTGTATTCAACTTTTTCTTGCTGGACGATGTCGCACTTCCTTACTAACTGCTCTCTCACCGTCTCCATTAAAGCAAGTGATCTCCTGTCCCCACGTTGGTTATTGTTGAAAGATCAACCACTTGTGGTGGTAATGGTGATGGTGGCTAACCAATAGAAATATATGTGGTAGTTCCTGCATAGGAAGTCTAAAATCAGCCCAAGCCAAAAAAATGAGAAGAAAAAATTTTCAGGTCTTTTTTTTTATCATCTCACTTCGCTACACTTCATTACTAAACAAAGGTCAAGCACTTCCTACCACACGGTTTCCCCCTGCAATTGCGTATTTGGTTATTATCATTTGTATAGATCACTACTGCATAAATACATACCTACCAACCTATCCCGTTTTCACGTATCTATATCTATACTTGTATTAATCAAAGGAAAGAAAAGATACCTATTTTTACTATTGTATTAATCAACCAATTGTTTATATCGTTTATTGTTCATTATTAATCAATCATGGCTCCACCTAAGAAAAATGTCAAGATGGATTTAGGATCCTTCTTAGCCGATGACTCCTTCGGAGGAGGATCATGGGCAGATGAAGAAGTTGACATTAATTCCATTGGAGTTTCTTTGGATCAACCAAACTTTTCCACTGCTGCTCCTATTGGTGCCACTGGTGCAAGTACCACTGGTTCTACTGGATTCGGTTCAGGTGAATCACAAGGTGGATTTTCTACTAATGATGAATTCAAGAGAGAAAGAAAAGAATTCCCAATTCCTGATCAACCACCTTACCGTGCCAGAGTTTCTAACTTGCCATGGGAAGTTGATGAAGGTGGTATTATTAGACATTTCGAAGACAGAATGCAAGCAAAAGATATTATTTCCGATATTGTTTTGCCAAAAGATAGAGAAACTGGAAAATTAAGAGGATTTGCTTTCATTACTTTTAATGAACGTAATATTTTGGAAGAATCTTTAAATTTGAGCATGACTGAATTCCAAGGAAGAAAAATCTTTGTTAATGTTGCTGCTCCACCAAAAGAATCCGAAGGTGATTGGCGATCAGGTAGAGGAGGAAACACCACTAGAAGAGAACCAGCTGTTGAATTGGATTGGGGTTCTGCTAGAAACTCACAAGCCGAATTGCCAGCCAGACAAAGACCAACCAGATTAGCAAGCTCAAACAATACTAATGCTGAAGGTGGTGAAGAATCAACCACTTCCAGACCACCAAGAAGACAAGAACCTGACTTGGATTGGGGTGCTGCCAGATCAAGCGCTCCTGCATTCCCAACCAGATCAAGATCAAACAGAAACCTTGAAAATGATAACGCCAGTGGTCCAAGAACCCCAAGAAAACAAGAACCTCAATTGGACTGGGGTGCTGCCAGATCAACTACTGCTACTTTGCCACCAAGAGAAAGATCCAAAAGAACTACCAGTTATAACAACAATAACGGTGAAAATGCCACTACTACTATTAAGAAACCATCAGAACCAGAATTTGACTGGAAGAGAGGTCAAGCTTTACCATCTACACGTAAAACAGCCAGTAGTACCAACACCAATAGTAAAAAAGATGAGAAAAAGGAAGAACAAGCTTCCCAAGCACAAGGACCACAAAAATCTCATTTCAGTGTTTTAAACATTGAAGGAGATGATGACGAAGAAGACGAAGAACAAACTCAAGAAGATAAAACTGTTGAAAAAGAATTGGTGAAAGAAACTGCTAACTTGTCAGTTTCTGAAGATAACGATGGTTGGGAAGTTGTTAAAAAATAAGCAAAGAAATGCTCACACGCACCTACATACAATCCACATTCATACATCATTCATACACACACACACATATATACACATATACACATCCTAAAATTCATCCAAAACAAGATCTCATGATGATCAAAAATAGAAACCAAAAAAAAGTTACGGGAGATTATAATGTTTTTACTTAATTAAATTTATTTCTTGTTTTGTTTTATTGTGTTTATTAGACTGGATAGTTTGCATCCAATACATTTGGCTAATTTATAAAAGAAAATCTCCGAGAAAATAAGAATGGAAACTACCAGGGAAACTTAAATGTGAATGAAATGAATGAATAATGGTTTGTAAAGTAGGGGTGGTTGTGGTTTTTTATTCATAAGTCTTTCGTTTTTTGATTATTGTAGTTTATATAAGTTCTCTTTGTTTTGTTATTCTTTGTATAATAGGTATTTTATATATTTATATAAATTCATTTTTCTAATTTTGATTTTTAAATCTGTCCATGGAAGTGCTAAATGACGTATTGCTACTGAATCAATGAAAGAGTATCTTCATCTCAACTCTGCGACTCTGACGCTTGTGAAGTCAAGTTGTGTAATCGGTATTTTCTTTTTTCGATTACTGTGTTACACTCTACCTTTAATCGTGATATCTATATTCTGATTATACCTATAATCGTGATATCTTTATTCTAATTATTAAACATATAAATACCGTGTTTATTACGTTTTTGTTTGATATAGGTACTACATTACAAAATTAATTTACAATCTACTTTTCATTTATAACCTGTAAATAAGGAAGTTCAGATCTTAATACCATGGTAAAATAACCACTAAGAAATTAAAAACTACCTAAACGATTACATTAAAGAGAAAACACATTTTCTATATGGGCTAAATTTATTGTCATTATTATAATAGTGTGGGTGATTATTGGAATTATGGTACATCTTCTTGAACCGTTTAAACCGTTTAAAATTGGTGGACGAATTATTGAATAATCTTTTGGTTGCGAAAGGAAATATGATTCAGTTTTCTATAATACCGTTTACCTTGATTAATATAAGCCACTTCAATAATTTGGTCCAGATTTTTCCATTGGATCACCAGTTTTATCAATTTCATACCAATCTCTGTCATTACTAATACCGTCGTGTTCAACCCATAAGATATTCATATCAGTAGTCTACAACGAGACATTATCAACTGTCTCGGCAGTTGCTGGAAAGTTTCATCGAAAATGGCTATCTTCAAGTCCAGTGTAAAATTCATCCGCATTGGTCTAGTTGGTAAAATTGTATATCGATAAGACATCATTAAAACAAGGGGCCGAATTGTTAATTAAACCTATCTTTTCGTTAACAAATCTATTTCGATATGAAATCGCAACACTACCAGCATTTCTGGAACGGACAATGAATTGATTAACAGACTTGCCTTATTATAGAGTAATGGTCAAATAAACTTGAGTTTGAGTACCATTAACAATCAGCAAAGCAAGAACTTTCCACATTATATCAGTGACAGCTAACTGGTCATAGCGACCAGCTAAATTCAGATCAAAGTAAGGATTGGTAGTAGAGAGCCATCTGTTGTAAGCCAAAGAATTACCAGCGAAGGAAGCTTGAATAGGAGAAAATTTAGCCAAGGCTTCCTCATCTGCGGAGACATAGATCACGAGATCACTCCTAATATATGATTGCTTTAAGATGTCACCGGGAACATTAGCATTAGTCAAAATTAAATTTGGGAGATATCTTCTCAACTTCATCTCCACGTCCAAGGAACTATCCATGTGTTTCGAACCATCATTTACCAAACCTTTTGAAATTGTGACCACAATTCTTCCATTTACTGCTTCAACATTTGTACGGCAGCTGTTTGATGTTATAGGAGTGTTTGAGTACTCCTTAATTTCTTAAGTGGTTCTTAAAACCTAGCATTAAGATCTTAACTTTTTTCTGTACAAGTAATAAATGAAAGGTGGATTGTAAATTAACTTTTAAATGTAATACCTCTATAAAACAGCAGATATTGAACACGTATTTATATATGTTGAATTATCAGAGCAAAGATCTTACGACGAAAGGTATAATCCGAGTAAAAGATATCACTAAGGGTAGTGTGTAACACAGTATTCAAAAAAGAGAACGCCTAGATTACACAAAGCGTCAATTTTTTGTCAAAATTATGTCGTTCAAATTTTGTGCACGACATCGCTCTGGAGCGTGTCTTAACAAACCTGTTGAAAACTAAAAATATGCTTTCTCTCTCTCTGGTAAATTATCAACACTTTTTGCTTTCCCACTGCACTGTTCATACATTCAGTCAATACAACCAACCAGCCACGGTCCATCCGAAAACGATAACCTAACCATTATCATCATTGTCTTTATGATATTTTTTGTCTTTCACTTAAGAGAATATCACATAACATTACATTGAATAGCATTTTATTTTTCCTAAATGACAGAACCACAAAATTTACATCTAGGTGATTACTATCTAATAGATACAAACAGTATGTATCACATTCCATCCATATATCTTCTTTTTTTAAAGAATATTACTTTACTAACTATTATCAAGACACATACAAACCAATATCACCAACCCCTTCTGAGAATTTATTAAAGAAATATAATTTAGAACATGTAATAGAAAGTGTATCCCGAACCAAACCAGATGGAAGTAAAGGTGTAAAATTACGGAAATCTTATAAGAATCATATCAGTGAATTACCAGGTAAGCATCAAATCTCACCTTCCAAACCTATCCCACCTGGACTTATCAATTCCACCATGGAAACAGGCGTAGGTATAGATATTGAATTAATTGATGCCGGGTTATTGAATAAAGCATTGAAGTTTGATAAGACTCCAATGAATGGGATTCCAGGATTTAATAGTTCTGATTTGGCCATAAATGATCAACAAACTTTAATGAGGGGAGATGATGATTTGAATGATGATGAATTTGGTAAGAAGGTGAAGAAGAGAAAAAAGAATCAGAGTTCAAATGGTGCTGCTACTAGTGGAGGGGCTAGTAGTGGTGGTGATTTAAAAAGACAACATATATAGAGAGAGAGATGGAAAATAGGTGATGTTAGAGAAGAAGAAAAGCCAGAAGCAACAGCATTGTTTAACAATCCAGAGTGAATAGGGTTAATAACATAAAAAAGAATGAACTTTGTTTATTTTGTAATATTAATACATATATCGGTTTTTATTATTATCATTATTATTATTAAATTCAAAATTATCATTCGTCATGATGGAGCAGATGGTGGTGCTGGTAGTGCAAGCCGCGGTGATGGTGGTGGTGGTATTGCTGGTCGTGATGGCGATGATGAAGATGATGATGATCGAGGATTTGTACGCATTATTTTCCTAACATCAGTTAATGATCCAACAACAGTAGACCTCCTTAGTTTCTGCTTGGATTTCTCTTTAGTAGCAGTAAACTTATTTGTTAACAATCTACCAATATGACCAAGGATCATTCTGGTGATTTCCTTTTCAATCATTTTGGTGACATCCATAAAGGACAATATCTCATTTCTAATGTTCCATTCTCGTAATGTAAGATTCAAATCATAGACATTAAGTATTCTTTTAAATCCTTTATTCAATTTAAGGGTAACTTTTAATGTAATTGCTTGGATATTCAATGAGACAACTGAAAAATACGTCTTTGACCTTTCAACCATGGTTTTAATATCTTTGTCTTCATCAATAAATTGGGTGCTGCTACCACTACCTTTTCCACTTACTGATAGTAATGTCATATTCCTCTTGCTTCTACTTAATAAGCTTTTGTTATTTTGGGAAGTATCTTCTTCCAATTGAACCCCTCTATTGGTTCCTTCATTTTGAGTAACAAATCCAAATTCTTCATCACCATTACCATTGTCGAGATCGTTTTTCATCGCATCATTGTCTTTTCTATCACTATTATCATTGGCAATGGCGATAATTTTACTATCTTTAACATCTCCGGATTTGGTATGGAATATAAAGTTCATTAATTTCTCACCAGTTATTTCGTCGATCTTGATATTTAACGGTGAAGCAATAACGGAAATATTTTCAATAACCTTAATTCCTCCTACTGATTTATTCATGGTCCATTCCAATTCAATGATGTTGTTGGTGGATTTCTTGTCAATTGGTTCAATAAAATCAGGAAATTTTGCATTTTCAATTAAATTGAAACCTCTCACTTTACCAATATGAACTCGGTTAATATTGGATCCACTTTCAAGTTCTTTTCTTTTATACATCCCCTTAGCTAATGCAATATCCATTATTGGTGTTCTATCATCTTCTAAAATTTGCAAAATTATTTCATCTGCCATTATCAACCATGACATTTTAATATTATTTGATGAATCAGTAGCATATTCTCCAGTTAACAACGTTTTCAACAATAAGAAAATATCACTGGCAATTTCACCCCTTTCTAAATTGAGCTGAATATAATTATTCAAATCTTCATTATTCAATTTATCTTTTCTAAAACCATAGTTAAATGTCAACAAATTCAATAACCTGTAATGTTGTTGCATTTTAGATAACCGGTTAGTTAATGCACCCAAGTCTTCAAAATCAATGGAGAATTTCATTTTTTTAATCTTCTCTTGAATTACTTTACTCATCGGTTCGCTATAGAATAATAAACTCATAATGATCACATATAATGTAAAGTATTGACTTGAAGTAGATGTAATAACAAGTGAAGGAATATTGATTTCAAATTTAAGTGGAGAAGTTTCTTCATTATCATGTTTGGTTAATATTTCACTTTCGTAAACCAATGCCATAACTGAAAGTTTTTCAATCAATAAATTATTAGCTCCAGCCCAATTGCCATTCTGGGTGATTTCCGGTCCTAACCAAGGCGGCCAATTTGAATATGTATTTGAAGCCCCATACGGTTTGTTAATTGTTATCATTGAAGAACTTCCAATAAGATCTTGTCTGTTTAAAACAAAAACATTCGCATCTTGCAACAACCCTCCATATCTGGTTTCTAATAATACCTCAGTGCTTCCTGCACCATCAGCCCTGCCTGAATCTATAACAGATAAAATCTTCCCCTTGATTGAAGGTGAAGATATCAAAACCACCGAATCCGGATAATCTTCACTTTGTAATTGGATTTGTGGGGCTACTATTTCAATTAAATAATCAGCCACAAGCTCTTCATCTTCTTGGACTTCTCTTAAAATGGAATTGAAGTTGGATATTCTCTGTTGAGAACTAAGATTTGTACTATTCACAGATGCACCTGCATCTCTAGTGAATGCTCGAAGAATTGGTGAAGTACTAGAAGTAGGTGATATATCATCATCATCTCTATCGCCACGTTGTGCATTTAAAACTTCGTTGGCTCTTTCCATCAATTTCTCTAATGTTTCAATTGCATCATGAGAAAGATATTTCCTCATTGCTGCTTTCAATTTCACAAAATGAATATACTGAAGGGTTAAATTTCGACAATTGACATTCCATTTAAGAAACATACTAAACAACGTGAACTTATTATGGAACTTCTCGGATCTTTCAAGATCAGATATGGTTGAAGCCCGACGAAGCTTGACATGTACACCTCGATTGGCTCTGCTTATCTCTTTTTCCAAAAACAGAATACGCTTCCGTAAATCTCGAGTAATATGGGTGTCTCTGGATTTATAAATCTTCTTGAATTGAGTTTCTAGAACTTCCAATCTATCAGTCAATACATTCAATCTGGTTTCCAATGGATTGTTTAAATTCAAATGACAATCATGTAATTGGCCATTGTTTTTCGATCCACGAAGTGGATCTTTGCTTCCCAAAACTTCATCATGCGTGTTTCTCTCATACGAGAATCTTGGTAGATACATCAATGGGAAAATATCAACTTTTCGAGAACAATTTTTAATGGATGATAAATAAGCTTCCTGAAAATCTGCAACATCAAACCAACGACGATCCTTATCTTGAACATTATAGGTGGATTTAGAATCATCAACTTCAGTTTCTGCTTCTGGATTAGCAGACGTGGTTTTGAATATGTTTTGATTAAATGTAACATGCATGACTCTTAAATCAATTCCAGATAAAATTACTTCACCTAAATCGAATTTCATTTTTTGTCTATGTTCAGATTCACCAAATTTCTGTTGATGCAAATCAATCATTAGTTCGTTGACTTTAGCACGTAGTCCAACACATTCAATTCTATCACTATTCAAGTCGATAATTTCATCTCGATATACATGGGCAATAAATAATGATTTCATGATGAACGAAAACTTGTTGGAAAACAAATGTTGTGAAAATTTGACCGATTTTTTAGGTTCTCCAAACATTCTACCTCTTCTAATCGGTAATTGCAAATTCCCAGCAAATAACTTCCACCATTTGAAAAATTGATCAAATACAGCTGGTGACAAATGAATGGTGTTATAACTTGTTTCACCGCTAGATATCAACGAAATTGCCATGTTAATATACTGACTTCTAAATCCAATGTATGAGTCATGGTTTTCTTCGCAGTACTCTGGATTGTTCAAATGAACTTCATAATGTGGTTTAAATTCATCTGTTCGTTTACCGGTTTCTTCATCTTTTCGTTGAAGTAAAAACCCAAGGCGATAACGAACACCACCACTAAGATTAATAACATTCTTCTCAACCACATTATTAGCGGCATCATAATCTGTTTCGCCAAATTTGTTCCCCACATAATATCCATACAAGGTGCTAATAACATGAGGACTTTCTGTCAAATAAATAGCCTCTGAACTACTTCTCGTCCATGCCATTAAGGGTCCTGCAAGATAATTCGGAATATACCAAGAGACTTTATTTGCAGTAACATCAAAGAAATTTGTCGAATCATCATCTTTGTTGATTTCCCAGACAACGTTCTTTCTAAATGATAAAACAAATCCTCCACCGGTGTTGAACAAATCATAGGGATCTCGTGAACCTTTAAACCCAACTTCCAAACTTTTCTTGGTTTTAATGGTACATTTTCCATGAAGAACATATTTCATCTTATCCCAAAATCCTAATTTGGGAGATGGGTCAACTGGAGGCTTGGAAAATTTGTCAAAATTTAACATGCATTGCTGAATACCAAAATTATAAGACGTACCCCAAATTATTCTTGTTGGATAATTGGAATCAAAACTGCATTGCAAATCAGTATACATTTTAACAGAAGCTAGTGTTTTTTCCACAATCAATGCATCGAATTTATTTAATTTCGTTCCTTGTTCGTGACGTGGAACCAAAGGAACATCAATTCTTCTCATATGTTCCGGGGAGTTAACAAATGCTTCTGATATAACCAAATGACCATTTAATGTAAAACTGGAATCATTGATATCATTATTTCGAGGTGAATGTAAAATAGGTAATGGATAATCTCTTAAATGCATTCTTAATTCACCCAATTCCAAAGAAACGTACATCGGAAGCAATAAAGTATATTCAGTTTTCCTGGGAACTCCTTGACCAAACTCATGAATAAAATCAGCCACTTTGTTAAGTTGAAATCTGGGCTTGGAAATATCCAACTTTAATTTATCCATATAGATCGCTGTCAAAGGTGGAGCATATGGATATGCAACCACGTTATCATTTAGCGATTCAGCAAGGGATACTTCACGACCAAATAAATATTCTTTGTTATTTATAATCTCCAGTCTTAACTGTGCCTTATATGTTTGGACTTTTCTAATCCAAGATTGGGAAATATTAGTATGTAATCGATTTAATCTGTTAAAGTAATCTTCGCCATCTAATTTAGTTATGGCCGCTTTATCATCAAATAAAGAATAAAGCTCTAATCGCTTTCTTTGTTCAATTTTACCTAATTGATAAATCATTCCTAGTTCTGTTTCAAATGGATCATCTTCCATTGTAAATTTCAATAATTTGGATCGAAGGGTTATAAATGGTACTGGTTTGACTTTTTGTAAATGAGGATGAACAACATTCAATTGTTCTTTGGAACTATCGTCTTTTAATAACTTGATTAAATGTTTCACAAGTTTAACGGTGATGGAAATGTTATCAAAGAATTTATACACAACAAATTGATGAGGTTGGATAAACCGGATAGAATCAGTACCAATATTAATGTTCAATTCTTTAATTGGTGCAAGGATTTTAGTGTTCAAATTTAACGTATCAAGACATACCAAACGGTTCCATTTATCTTTAACTTGTGGAGAATCAACAAGTCCTCGAACAAATGCCACACCTACTTCAAGTTCTTTATTATGCAAACCAGTTTGAATCGATGACAATTGTAATCTTACTTTGAATTCGTCGTTCAAGCGGAGAATGATATCCAGATAATCCATCTTGAAATCAAATGAAATAAAATTTAAAATGGATTCAGCTTCATTTGCAACAATAGGACTTACCATCAAACTATCAAATCTTGTCAAGTCTCTCTTGACTTTCAGTTTGATGAGTTTCACTGGAGAAATCACAAACTCTCGAATAAGATAAACTGATCCAATTAAAACACAAAGCTTGTATCTATCATAATCAGCAATCAATTTATCCATATTTAAATCGATTACAATTTTGTTGTGACCATGATAGTTACAAATAGCCGTAATATTTGATTTAATTGTGGGAATCTCCAAGACTTGATTAAATTTACCCTTTAAATCAGTCATGGCAGAAATTTTGAATTTATCAAGTTTGATGTTGACTGACCAATACATGGAATCATAAGTTATAGATGCTAAGGTCTCCAGTGATGCTGAGGAAGGAATACTGGTTGTTGGTGAATTTTCTCCACTATTGACTCCATGATTATTGACTGCGACGTGAAGTAATTCAATTTTGCAATTGACTTGTTTTAATTCGTGTTGGTCATCGAAATCATAATCCAACTCGGGTGCTGCAGTATTTGCTAAATCGTGCTTTGGAATTAATACCGATCTAGATCCTAGAAGAATATTTAATGAAGTTAATTTGAAATCTAATTTTGTCAACCAATTCGGAAGGTATTTGAATAATTTCTCTTCGATGGAACTCTTCAATTGTCGGTGCTTGCTTGGATTAGATAAACTTCGTAATTTCAATTCATGTCGAAGTCGAAGTAATTCTTGGTTAAACTTTTTGTTAATGACCCCAATTTCAAGATCAGTTTCCACCATCCTGGTAATATCTAACAACAAATAATGAATACCCGTAAATATTTCTAGGTTAGTTAAGTCTATTGTAAATTTATTGAAATCAATGAACGATTTGACTTTCAGATTCTTGAGTATATCAAGTTTGATATCAAGAAAATTCATTGTCGTTATGTCCTTTTGTAGTATTACATTTGGCTTTTCTGAAGTAGCTCCACTTGATTTTTCATAATACGTGATCTTCGGATACAAGACTTGACAACTAGATGCATACTCTCTTGCTGAAGTTGTCGATAATGAAAAATTTAATAAGGAGTATGAGAATGACAATAATTGCGTGTTCTTATTTGGTTCATAATGTCTTATGACAATACGAGGTTGTTCGACAACAAGTTTAACATCTAGTCTAGGGTAGAAGTCGTTCAAGTATCGATATACTTTGCTTCGTAGTGATTCTTTTTGTCCATGACCCGAAGATTGGCCCAAATTCAAATTGCCAAAAGCTGCGCCACTACTAAATTCTTCTGCTGTGTCCTCTGTATCATTTCCTGCTGCTTCTTCACCATCATCGCTATCATCGAAGAACTCGCGGGCGGACAATGGTGAATTGACAATTATGTCTTTAAATTCGTGCAATTTTTTCCATTTCTTGACCAAAATCAAATTATATAGAAGAGCACTTAATTGTCTGGTATCTAAATCAAAAATTGGAGTGCTGGCCGAAAAATATACTTCTATGACACAATTCTTGAAACCCTTACTTCTGACCAATTGATCAAGTACATTTGTTTTGTAAGTAAATGCTGCATTTGGAATATTCAATATTTCATCCGTAATTTGTCCTTGATATCCCGTTGGTAAAGTAGTTCTGGTTGCAAAAAATACTTTCAAAAGTTGCACTGAACAAGTTAAATGGTATGGTCTATCTTGGTTAGAATTGAACAATACTTCAAACCCAGCGGAATCTTTACTCATTCTGGAAAAATTGAATGAAACGGATTTTGTCATTAAATCCAAACAAGTTGCCGGTTTGGAGTCGTTGAAATAATGTTTGACATCAGTGTTATTTTCCATTGTGACAAAGGGAATTTCGGAAATTTTTGCATTCTCCACATGAATATTAATCTCTGATACAATGGCATGTATGAGTCGATAAGTATTTTCCACCATTTGTACTTTGTTGTTGCGTTTAAGTTCCAACTCTTCTGGTGTCAACAGGGGTCGTTGCTCAGTTAAAATTTGTTGCTTATAAATTTCTTCTCTGAACACGTAATACTTGGCTGCATTGAATACCAGGACATCACTATCGTTGACATTAACCCTTATTCGCAAATCGTCGACTTTCCCAGTAATAAAATTAACCAGTAATTTATTTTCAAAGTTGATTCCACCAAGTTGGAAAGGTTTGATTACATCACCCATGGTTTTGATATCATGGATAGCATTATTCACTACCAAACTGAATTTCAAAGATATTTTATCATTGAATTTCCTGCTATATCTTGATCTAGCATATAGTTTTAAATATTCGATGTATGTTTTATTGCCATACGCAGAAATGATGGTTGAATGTCGTAATTCTAAATTTAACGTGGGAATTATTAGCATTAGTCTTTTGGCAACAAATTTACCCACTCTATTTCTTGGGAAAATGTTGATTGAAGCAATAGAAGGGTCCAATTCATCATCCGGCAAAGGTCGTATTCTTTTCCTTTTCGTATTCTTTCTAGAACTAGTCTTTGTATTATTTTGATGAGGTATAATATTTAGTTGTATCGTTAATTCATCGATAATTGTCATTGGGGTATTCCCCCATAGCCTAAATCTAATGGCTTTTATATATAAGGAGAATTTCTTGGTGTCGAAGGTTATTCCATTGAACAGAATGCCATTATTTATGGTGATAGATAGTAGATGGAAACCCAATAGTTTGTGTACAATGTACCAGAAAATTAACCATCCAACAATTGTACAACCTAGATAGAATATCAAAGTATTCGTATCTATGTGGTTAATATAAAACATTGGCTGTTATCTCTCCACCGGTGCTTAATGGTGGTGGTGGTGGTGGTGATGGTGGTGATCGTAGTTGTCTGTGGTTGTTTTAAATTGGGTGCTGGCTGACTGCGTGGTTGTCTGCGGTATCTGTGGTTAGTTTTATATGCAGAAAAATTTCAATATTGAGAGATTGCGACTGAGGGGAGTACACAAACGATAGAAAAAAAGAAAGAAAAACCAAAACAAACTAACAAGAACGGTCATGGTGGTAAAAAAAACAATAGTTAGGGAGCTACGAGGGAGGGGCAATGAACAGAATAGAGGAGTGAGCAACTTCAAACAAAGAAATGCAAATCTTAAACAATGTTAATATCAGCATCAATTACAGGGATGCAGATGGGGATGGGGAAGCAAAAGCCAGCAGATATGATGGTGGACTTTAATGAAAGAAAGTTAACCTGACTTGGTAGCCACCAGAGAAGTGTGACGAAACAAGGCACATTGAGTACAAGAACAAGAACAAGCTTAAGTGACAAACTTTTAAACCTTAAGCTTTTTTAAAAAAAATGTGTATTATAATTGCTCTTTGTAGGATGCTCTAGTTAGCTTAGCTTATCATTGCTATAGTTTGCTTTTGAGTAAGTTTAGTTTGTGTTGCTGGTTAATTCCGAAGTATTGTTTCTTCTTGCGTTAAATTGCGGAGCACCGAAGAGGAAAATTAAATGGTGATGATGATGATGACAGAAGTATCTGACTACATTCATACATGTGGAGAAAGATACGTGGAAAGATATAATGAATCTCGTAACTAAGAATTATCCGAACACGTAAACCAATATATTCTTACAATCCCGCCTATATATAATTATTATTATTCTAATTATCATTCATCAGGTAGGCTATTTATTATTATTTTTTTCTTAATAGATGTAAATAATAACATGTCCGAAGATTGATAACTGGGCATGAATGATATGAATGAATGAATGGGAATGTTTGATGATCAATGAGGCATTTGCAATATCGGGGTCGAGTCAAAGATGAACATTAGTAAGTTAGGACGAATCCCAATTGAAATAGGAAAAAACGCAATTTGTAGAGAGAAAGGGAGTAATTTATACAATAGAAGAAATATATTATAACTATATTCGGATAACCAGCATAAAGGTAAAGGATATTTCATAAACCAAATAATAGAATAGTTAAAGAAAAGAAAAAAAAAGACTACCATGTGGGATATAGATAGGGTATGCTTTTTATGGGTGTTTGATTCATGATGGCTGTGCAATGACGAAATATACCTTTATACAGTCTTTTTATTTTTAATTCAAACTAGCGCGCTAAAATTATTCATACATGTAAGACAAAATTATTCATAGTACTTGTAGAAAAATGTTCATACTGAGGCGGACAATATTGTTCATACTAATGCGACAAAATTATTCATAACACGTGACCCTTGATTTTCATACCAAATAACAGCCAAAATTGGTTTAAACAATTAGTGAGCACTGGTATTAAAATATATTTTCCATTGGTATTAATAATTTTGACGCACTGGTATTAAATTATTTACTAGAGTTGGTACAAATAATTCTGGCGCATTAGTATAAAAATTAATGATCACTCGTATGAAAAAAAAGTAAAAAGACTGTATATGGGTATATAAGTTGTTCCAGTGGCTCCGAAAAACCTTGTTCCAGAAGGCATGCAAAAAAAAAAAACCCTGTTCTGTCATCAAATTATGCAAGCTGTTCTGGAAGTTTATCTGAGCCACCAGAATGTGTACAAAACTAAATACACATTTTTCCTCCTCTAACACAGAGAAGAAAAAAAAATTGCTCACGTGAATGTGATTAGGGTTTTAGCCCTATCTCAATGCGACTGAAAAATATAGATTTGCAAGTTGTGTTTTTTTTACAGTTTGTATAATAGTGCGACACACAAAAACTCTTTAACTATGGGAGCATCTTTTTCAGTCTACCGCCATAGTTAGTGCGACTACGCTCTTTGTTTGGTGTACACGCTCTCGCACAGGGAGGCAGAAAAATTTTCTACAGTAATAGTATACTTTGAAATTTTTTCTAAAGAAGGAATTCTTTCTTGATTACTTTACACTTGACATCATATCCAAAAGTATGTTTGATATACATGACCATATGATTAGAAAATAGTTTATTGTTTTGCAAAACAAGTGGATTAATGAAGGATGAGAATGGATAAGGAATGATGGATATTGAAAGAATTGAACATGTTGGCAAACGATGGGAAATACTCGTCGTGAAAAAATTTTAATCTATGAGAAGAACCAACCAAGAAGATCGAGATGATTAGGACAATGAAATATAAATGTACCTCCTGATACTCAGATGTATCCATTGGGAAGAAAGGGAGTGATATCCAAGTCATCTCAAGAGGTTTATTTAATGGAAAACGAGACAAAAAAGACCTCCCAAAGAAGTCCATTCCATTTACACCATTCCCACTTATGCAAGATACAACTCTAATTATTAGTTTTATGTTAATGAAGTTCCTTTTAATACTAACAATTTTTTATTATTTTTAGTGGCCGGTTCTATTCCACACCCAAAAATTGTTAAGAAATACACCAAGAAGTTCAAGAGACACCATTCTGACAGATATCACAGAGTTGCTGAAAACTGGAGAAAGCAAAAAGGTATTGATTCATGTGTCAGAAGAAGATTTAGAGGTACCATCCCACAACCAAACATTGGTTATGGATCTAATAAAAAAACCAAATTTTTAAACCCATCTGGATTTAAAGTTTACTTGGTTAAAAATGTTAAAGATTTAGATGTTTTATTATTACATACTAAAACTTATGCTGCTGAAATTTCTTCTGCTGTTTCTTCTAAGAACAGAATTGAAATTTTGAACAAGGCTAAAAAAATTGGTGTTAAAGTTACCAATCCAAAAGGTAGATTGAACTTGGAAGCTTAAATATTATGATATGATAATAAGACGACAAAGATAGTTCGGCGTTTCTACGTCGAATTGGTTAAAGTTCATTTTTACATACATATATATATTAGCACAATGTATAATAATAATTTCTAAAAAAAACTTAAACTTTGAAGTAATATCAATTAGATAATTGTAGATTGATGTAATCGAAAGAAGATGGTAGTTTTGGAGGTATTCAGGAATATTTGTATATGGAGATAAATATATAGTTAAATAAAAAACAAACTTAGAAAATGTACCAAAAAGAAGAAAAATACAATCTATAATAGGGAATCGAATTTTTGAAATAAGAATAAAGGAATGAATGAGTTGAATAAAATAACAATAAAAATAAAAAAATAAGCACCTTTCCCACAAATAAATAACCAAGTAAAGCCAATATCAAAAACCAAAAAAAAAAAAGTAAGAACCAGGGATCAGGAACCAAGAACGGAGAACTAGGAACTAGACGCAAACAAAACAAAACAAAACAAACTGAAACCATATCTATCTTCTACTACTGGTATTAGAAACATTACTAACTTCAGTATGATGATGCTTTTTAATCTTGTAACCAAATTCACAAGATCCATCTTTACCCAATTGTAAATCAGTAGCTTCTTTTAAAACAGGAAGTTCTAAATCTGCCAAGGTACAGAATCCTTGCAGTAATTGACCAACATTTGCTTCGCGTTCAGCTTGACCATCAGCTTGACCATCGATTTGACCTTCATTGTTAGGTTTAACACTAATGATAGATTCATTTGCACTGAAACTTACCCCGTCATGGGTTAATGAAGATGGTGATGACTCCTTGTTAAAGCTATCATTGTTAGCGTTAATTGTTTGAGATTTCACAGATCCATCAGAAGGAGCAACGGTATTAACAGTTGGAATTCTTGAACTAGTAGCTGGGAATTCTAATATTTCACAATCTTCGCGGCTATCACTATTTGCATTCCCGATTTCTGATTCTTTGTGTTCTTGTTCTTGTTCGTGTTCATGTTCATCTTCAATTTCGGCCAATGGTTGACACTGAATCTTAGGTTCTTTTTCAGTTTCTAATTCTTCCTTCGGTACTGGAATATTTTCATCATCATTTTTAGGTACCGGAACAGTTGAGAATTCTTCGTTCGCAGTTGTTTTGCCATCTTGTTTATTATGTTTGAAATCAAATCCTAATACTGAATCACATTGTTCATGTTCAATATCACTTTCTTCAACAGCAGGCAAATTTCCATTAACTGGAGACATAGCTTGATTTATTCTATCTAATGATGTGGATGCTGAATTCATTGGTGACGATGTTGTTGAAGAAGAGTTAGAATGACCATCAATGAACATTGAACTATTAGCGACATTGTTGTTATTTGCAATAGAATTAGAATTTACGGTAGCATTAGCATTGGCATTATTGGCAGTAGCAGTAGCAGTAGCAGTAGTAGTGGCCCCTGGATCTAATTTTGATTTTAATTTTGATGATGTGCTATCACTTGAATGGAGACTAACATTGCTTGAAGAAACTTCACCTGGATTGCTAGCACTATGGCTATGTTTATGGCTGTGCCCATGATTGTGAGCATTGTGACCATTGTGACTGTTGTTGCCGTTGTTGCCGTTGCTGTTGTTGTTGTTGGTGGTGGTGGTGGCGGTGCTATTGTTATTAAAGAAACTGCTATTTCGGCTAATAGCGGTCTTTTTGATTTTATCACTAACTTCGGTCAAATCCAACATACTTTTAATTGGTGTATGAAGACCTTCGTCGTGACTATCATATCCACTACTACCAACAGGTCTTGATGAAAATGTACCTCTTCTAGAAGGAGCTTGAGAATTGGCAGCTGAAGAATAACCAGAACCTCCACTAGGATGGGTATTGACATTACCTCCAGTACCTGGTAAGACAAACGGATTGACGTCTTGATCTGGATGTTCATATATACACATTTCCAAACCTTTAAACCAAGGATCTTCAATTAACATATCCATGATGTATCTAGTACTAGGAGAAGGATCACACAATTTCCAAGCAACTCTTGAAGCTCCAGTACTTTCAAATTTGGCAGCCAATTTAAACTCACTTCCAGGACCTTTGGCATAATCCACGTTATCTTTGAAATTATGATGATCGGTACAGAATCTCTTGTGACTGAATTTGTAATCCCTAAAAGCATGATCATTTGGACTTGATTGTTGGAAGGGAACCCCACCATAAATCAAACAGAATAACAACATTCCTAAACCCCAACAATCCATCTTAAATGGATCATAAGCAAATGCTTTAATTTCAGTACTCGATTTTTCCTTCAAAAGCATAACTTCAGGTGGAGCATATGGTGGAGAACCGACAAAAGAAGTAGATAATTTAATTGGACTGGATAAATCTTCAGGTATTTCGTGACCATGTTCACTAACACCAAAATCACACAATTTGGCTAAACCATTAGCATCTAACAAAACATTCTCTGGTTTTAAATCACGATGAACTATATCATGATCATGAAGGAATTTAACCCCATAAGAAATTTGTTTGAAGAGACAATATTTTTCAACCAATGGAGTGTGTTTCCATCCTGGTTTGACAATCAAGGAGAATAAATCGCCGCCACCACAGAATTCCATAACCATTCCCCAGCCTCTAGTTAAATTTGTTTGGGATTGGATTCTCAACACGGCAATTACATCGACCACGTGTCTTGATTTAGAAGCTTGTCTATGAAGAATATACTCTTTCAGCACTCTTTTATAAAACTCTTCATCGGTTTCTTTGCTCAACAAGGTGAATCTCTTCATAGCATATAATTGCTTTTTATTCAAGCAAGAATTGATGATTCTGACATCTGAAGAACCACCGTCTCCTAATTTCCTAGTACCAACATCAATTTCAAAATCTTCTAATAAATTAACATGTTGTTGTTTTAAATAATCTGGTAAATAATCATTTGGACTAGCCACAGGATTGGCCAAAATTCTTTCACCATCATTAATACCCGACATATAGAAACTGGTATTTTTAGGACGTTCTTGGGAAGGGGTTTTAATAAGACCATATGGATTATAGACAATTTTTTCACTATGACCACCAGGAGTAGCAGGGGTATTGTGAGTGCTAGAAACTTTAGAATTTCTTAATTGGTTTTTATGGGCATTTCTGGTATCCAATTGATTCAAATGAGCGAAAGTATCTGCTTTAGTAAGGGTTTTTCTTCCCGGATGAACAGGCGTCCTTTCTGAATTACTTCTATGTCTAGTCAAAATAGAAGGATGGTGATGCAGGTGGCTGAAAGTGGCACCATTATCGTTGTTGTTAGCTGGAGTGGTGTTGGTAGTGTTGACAGATGCACTTGTTTGAATTGGATTAGTATTACGACGTTTTAATGAAGTAACGGATGCAGCTCTTCTCATGGTTGACAGTGGTGGAGTAATTGGGGAAGCAGTTGAAGCCGGAACGTGTGACGCATTCGCGGCAGTAGAAGCAGCAGGAGCAACTGAAATCGGAGCTGGAGCTGGAGCTGGAGCTGGAGCTGGAGAAGTTGTGGTGGAGATGGGGGTATCTGAATCCTTCTTAGGATCATGACGGTGGAAGAATTTGGATAGTCCTGTTGTGGACGGCAGTGAGGAGATGTCTGGGTTGCTTTCCTTCCTGAAGATTTTTTTAATATTTGGCATCGTAGAAAGTAGCGGTTGGTGAAGAGAGAGTGATGGTTGTAGTTTTGGGGGGAGAAGTAGTTAATTGAAGATGGGAGTGAGTAGTGAGAAGTTGGAATTGGACAGTGAAGTGTGGGAAGATTTGTTGAAATAGTTGAGGCAGTGATGAGAGATAAGGACGTGTGACGAAAGGGAACGTGGTAGGAGAATCTGATTGGTAGTAAAAAAAAAGTTGATAATAATATAATATTAAATATTAATATAAATATAAATATAATTCTTTCTGGCTGGAAAAAAACGAAAGAATTTTTTTTTTTTCTGTTTGTCTGCTTGAGTGCGATTGAAATTGTTGGTATAAATTGGTTTACATATATTTAATTATCAATCCTAATGCAATCGCAATACAAAACGCAAACCCAAATGCAATTTTCTTTTCTTTTCTTTGCTTTTGCTTTGCTTTGCTTTTCTTTCCTGGCAGTTTCTTTCGGCTCTTTCTTTTTTTTTAATCTGTCTTCTTATCTATTTATCTGTTTCTTTATTTACTTATTTATATATTTTATTTCGCTCTTGCTTTCCTCCGTGTACTTGTGTTTCATCTGTCCGCCGCCTCGTTTCATTTGGTTCCGGTGCGTTAGGTTGCGTTGCGATGTGTCTCGTCCAGTGGTGCGGTGGTAGTATGGTATAAATTCACAAAGGACAGGCCGAGAGAAATAGTTGCATGATGGTGGGACATATGCACATGTTACTGTCTGCTTCCATTCTTCCCCCCATCCGTCCCATTCAGCCATGCATATTCGCTAACCATCCGCTACTTCGACGACAATTATAACTTACTCCGATCCGCTTGGGATTTTTTGCCTTTAATGGATAAGGAGGGGCGGGCCATACATACGCACCACACTGTGATCTTTTTTTTTTTCACTGTTAGTTTGTCATCAGTACAAAGTATACTTTCGTTTGGGTTGAGCGGTTGTTGTTTAATCCGTTCAAAGTCGGACTTAACAATCATTAGTCCATTGGTTTGTGTATTTGGTTAGTCCGGATTCAATCTAGTCACGTTTTTTAACCCCATAAGCATAAAAGACAACTACAAAGAGAGAAGCGGAGCCCACTTATTCCCATACGGGAATATCGTCATCATTTATTTCCTTCATGTACCCCACCCAACCGAAGAAAGAAAAGCTATACAGATGATTGCGAAGATGACGATGATCATAGTAAATGACCATTGCTATTACTATTGCTATTGCCTATTATAAAGATCAAAGTAGAAGCGGTTGTTACTTCACTTTGAGTTTATCTTAAATCCATTTGGAATTCTGGAATGGATTAAAAATTTTATTATTAATTATTTTAGTTTATTTTTTTTTTTTTAATTTTTAAACCGTGCTTATGCTTGGTTAAAATTATCTCCTATTGATTATAAGTATAAGCTTTTTCGCACTGGGGTTTACTGGCGGTAGGAGGTAGAAATGGAAGTGCTACAAGTATCACTACTACCCCAGCAAGCCGAGTAGGTTCTATTTCTATTTTTGTTTCTGTAATAAATGCAAAAAATGCACATCGATTAAAAATGAAGCAACCACCATCGAATACAGTTTTACAGATGGAGGGAAATATAAGACAAGATTGTAAATCAAATAAAAACCTCTCACTCTATTAAATCTACTTCGATCAACTACGTAAATAGATAGAAAAAAAATGGCCTGTCTTTTTTATATTTGGTTTTGATTTTGCAATTTTATTGTTTGTTTTTTTTATTGTTTCGATTCTGTGTCATGAATGATGCTCACGTGTGCCCTGTTCATTGCGTCCTATTGAATCGGATTGATTCAACTTTGGTTTCGAGAAAAAGAGGGACGAATGTTCCCTAGTATAAGCAACAATAGGAGGAGGGGATGAGTAAGAAGTACGAAATCAAAAAGTGCCGTTTGGAACGAAATTGGATTGATTGTTCGGTTGTTGGGGTTTTGCTGTTGCAGTAATTTAAATTAATTTAATTTAGGGTGTGTACGTATGAATTCTTTTGCATGGAAATCCATTGAAGAAATTTCTTGTCCTTCTTCTTCTTCTTCTTCTTCTTCTTCGTCTTCTTATGCATTATTCCAAGATATTGTGTACCTAGGGCATTTTGTACTTGTGGCATTGTGTACCTATCGCAGGTTTTCTTAGTACTTTTTTTTTCTTGGTACCAGTTTGGGGGCAAAGAACCCACATGTACATCTTATACAAACTTGATCACCCTATTACTGGTATCTCTTCCAACGTGGTCGGGTAGCTCTTTGCTTCCGAAGATCTTCACAGTTATGTCCTCTTTATAATTGAAAAAATTGGCTAATAGTTGTTACCTACAAAGATACTTGAATTGGGTGACTTATTTCACTAGTGTAACAAGAACAAATAAAAAATTATCGTAATTAACCAATCACCTTGAGTACTGTTTGACACGTTCCTCTTTGACACACGTTCCTCTATGCTTTAACTAACCGCATGGTTATTTTGTTTTATGTGAATTAATATTATTGCTCTTAATCTAATACCTAAGAGATTCGATCACATTCGAAAGAAAATATTCTTGGTGTAAAATAAAAAAGGAGAAGTAATACAGAAATACGGACACTACAGGGGTTCGGGAGTTAGGCTATTCTACAAAGTTTTAATATTATTATAGTTGACATTGTTATCAGGAGTTAGTATCAGTCGGAGTATAATATTTTCACATTTTTCAAAACCATTTGCAATCACACACAGACACATAAACCTGATGTGTGGACAACCCCAATGAGTATTTAACTAAATCGAATTGACAATATGGGAGAGGTGGCCAATTCAGGTCAATTGGTTACACGATACAAATTCAGATAAAATAAACGGGACGAACTTAAATGAAGTGAAACAATCTTAAAGGGGGGTAAGGAGAAGGTGAGCATGAAGGGAAAGGGGAAAGAAGGAATGAATGTATGGGACTTCTAGGGCTTTAAAAGTAATATTGATTATATAACTTATTTTTAGCGCTTTTGCTCTTTCTGATAAACCCTATTTTTCTCTCTTTATTCATTGTTTGATAGTAACACACTAGAGTGTTCGGCCAGACGGCTTGTAAATAAGGGGGGCAAAGACAAAGATAAAAGTGTATAAGAGGAAGAAAAAGACTTGGGAGGGGATTGGTATATGATGTTGATTAAACTTCCTTAGTTTCAACCCGGAATGAAACACAAGATCTAACATAGATAAGAATCAACAATTTCAATTGACAACAGGAGAAAATTGCAGAACGAAATGTCTTCTTCACATGTAATGTAATGTATTGTAAACCCTCCACGATAAGCAATTGGTGAAACTAGAAACCAACAGCGAGGCTAATTATCGAACACCGGGCATTTTGAGGCTTTAACAATAACGATCCTTACTGGTGATTTACCCTATATCATTAAACTTTTGTTCTCTCCTTCTCACTCACTGCCTACTTGACGATTTAGTCAATTGATAGAAGTAAAGTGAGGCGGTTCCAAAGGGAGAAGTATTGGTTGTGATACTTTGGTGTGTAGTTATTTTTAGCATTCTCTCAATCTTACACACGAACAAGGCTTTATCATCAATTTTCGCACCACCACCCACACCAGCCCATCCCCACAAATCAGTTCAATTATTCAAATTGTTTACTGGTTAGTCGTTTATTCAGAAATAGTTGCTTCATCGTTCTCTAAAATTTGAATTGGGATTTTGTTCGTCGTGTTGTTCCCCCTCCTGACTGAAACGGTTATTAAATTGAATTTGCAATGTGATTAATTACTCCCAAAAAGTAGACAAACTTTGGCTGAAAAAAAGAAAGAAAATGCAACGGTTTTGTTTACCTTTGTCAATGGGGAGGAACAAACACACATTTTTGATTCCCAAACTAAGTAAAAATATTGATTCTCGATAAACTTGTCATAATCTCCGAAATTGACAACTTTCTTATTTGGTCTGCTACAAAAGTCCAGGTAGTGAAAATCTTCGTTGTAAAAGTTGTATTAAATGTTTATATTTATGTCTACGTATATATAACAGAGTGTTTAATTTCACTTAAATAAACAAAAATAAAGGGGAAAATCTATAAAGACAATTTAACTCATCTTTATGATTTAATTAATAATAATAATAACGTTTAGGAAAAGTATTAAATTAGAATAATAATAGAAATAGTTAAATAAAAAAAAAAACCAAACAAACATTCAACGTAATGGAAAGAACAATATGGTATCTTGAACAAAAAGTAAAAAAAAAAACAACTCTATTGGTTCTAGTTCAGTTTAACACAGTTCTAGAACACAACATACAACAGCACAACGCAACACGTCAGACATGTCTAGCTGTTTTCAATTAAACGGAGTCAGTATCGGATACTTTTTGGTTTCTTTTAATTTTAAAGAATCTAATGCCACCAGCATGGTCGTCATCTTTAACAACTTGTGGAGCAGTTCTAGTGAAAGATGATTCGTCGCCTTCAGGACCAAGTGGTTGAACAGCACCACCATTAGCAGCTTGTTTTTCACCATTGACTCTAGTCATATGTTTTCTGTAACTGTTAGCAATGTTAGCTGAAAGGGTCAAGAACCAACAAATCAAAATACAAACAAATGCGGCCCACATAATACCCATGGATTTAGCACCAACATGAGCGTATCTGTCAGCACTGCTAAACGCATTTTTAGCTAAAACAGTGACACCAGTTTGCATGGAAGCAAAACCGGCCATGAAGATTAAGGCAACGGTGATTAAAATAATGACAACTTTATCGATGATTTCAAAACAGAATCCCAAAATATCAATGACGAAAGCCAATCCAACAAATGCCAAGGCAATCAAACAGAATGCAAAAGCAAATCTACTCAAATAGTAGAAAGTGTTTTCGTTATTAAGGAAATCTTCTGGAACATTTGTAGTGGTACCAAAGTTATTTTGTGGGTCAATTGGGAAGGCTGGTCCTAATATACAATTTGAAAAATCATTTTGTTCACAAACCCCCCAAAATGTCCATGCACTTCTATTACCTGGAGCATTTGGGATACCGGAAGTGTCAGCTTCTAACCAATAAAATTTATTCAATGGGAAATGTTTGGAAGAACCTGATAATACGGTGAAAATCAATAATAATATGGCGCCGGCCATAAAGAAAAGATTGAAAAATGTAACTATCACTTTCATGGTTGGTTTATTTCTTGATGAATACAGTGGTAGTTCAATTCGACAAGGAAAGATGAATAGGTTTCAAATATACGTAGAAGAAAACAAAACGAAAAGGAAAGGAAAGAAAAGAAGAAAAAGAAGGAAGAAAGAAAAAAAAAATAAATATATAAAATAGCAACTATGAACAAAATAAAAAAAAAAAGCAGATGATGAAATGAAATAGAATGCAAATAGAAATAGAAAAGAGTGTACGGTTGTTGTTCATGAAATTTTTTTAAAAATTACTTGTAATACTTTCGAGGGTAATAAACGTAAAAAAAAACAAAGTGGTGTTATGTTTTGTGTAATTGTTTATGAAGTCGTGTAAAACATAAGAATTCTTGTGCGGTTTTTATTTTGTTCTCGTCCCAATTAGGCAACTCTTGACAAGATATACACGACTCCTCGACTAAAAATATAAAGAAAATTTCATCCACTCCCCAATTGGGTCATCTCTCGTCCCCTTGGAATTTGTAAACTTGTACACTACTTCTTTATGGCTGTATGCATCGCTATGTACGTATGCGGCTACCATTTTTTTAACCCATTCAACTTGTTACAACTTAGAAAACTCATCACTCATAACTCATAACAGATACCCTTATTACCAGTAGTAAGAGAAACACTAACAAGAAGCACCACTTGAAACAGTAACAATCATAGTAAAAAGATGTTGCTGCGGTTCTTGTCGCAGATGGGTTAATTCAATTGGGTGGTACTAATTAGTTACTAAGTTCTGTTAAAAGTGATAGATGATTTAAAGAAAATTACGAACTGAAATAGCAATGTTAGTAGGAAAAGGAGGAGGTGTATATGGAGGAGGCCGAATGAATTCGTAGTCATGAAAATAAATTATTACGATGTTGTCTTTGCGATTATATATATATATATATATATCTACTCTGCCTCTATCTATATTTCTATCTCCAACATCCTGTCACACTTCGCCTCCTCCTTTCAATTACCTTACTTACTTAAGTAATTATATATCCATGGATATCTTCTAAATTTAACTCCAACACAAACACAAAAAAATTAACGAATTAAAGAAAGCGAAGAATAAGGAACAATACAATAGAAACAAATTACAATGGTGTGGAAATGTGTATGTGTGTGTATGTTGATAATTAATTTAGTCGTGTAAATTGGATAAGAAAAAAGATTTTGGTCATTAAACCACCAAGAAACACTTATACAGTCTTTTTCCTTTTTGTTTGAACTAGTGACCAAAATACTTGAACCAGCGCGACAAAATTATTTAAATCAATGAAACAAAAATTTGTCAACCAAGGCGGACAAAATTGTTTGAACTATTGCGGTAATATTTTTGAACCACGTGACCACTATTTTCAAACTAAGGCGGTCACAATTATTGCAACCAACACTAGACAA